>JADDIW010000128.1:0-100783 GCA_018136815.1 Isochrysis galbana
CACCCCCTCCCCTCCCCCTCCCTCCCTCCTGCCGCCCCCTCTCCCCCCCCTCCCTCGTGCCCTTCCGGGCCCGCCCACCTCTCCTCCCTCGACGTCGTCGTGCTCCCTCGCTCCCCCACGGCGGCTCGCCCTCTCACCTGCTTCTCTGAGATGGCGTGGCCGACCGTTCGCTCGCCCTGCTGGACGAGGTGTGCCTTGCGCAGCACCTTGACCGCCACAATCTCCCCGGTGGTCTTGTGCCTCGCCATCATGACTCGGCCAAACTGTCCCTCGCCCAGAATCCCACAAAAGGTGAAGGAGTGGCCCTTGTTGGAGGCGTGGCGGTGGAGAGCAGGGGCGTGGAGGAGAGGAGGCCGCATTGGGGAGGGCGGGGGAGGGGAGACGGTGGGAGCGAGGCGGGAGAGGGGGGGGGGGGGGGGGGCGAGAGAGGAAGGGAGAGGGAGGCGAGGGGGGAGGGGGGGAGGGGGGGGGCCGGGGGGGCCGGGGGGAGGGGAGAGAGAGAGGGGGGGGGGAGGGGGAGGGTTGAAGAGAGAGGGGGGGAGGGGGGAAGAGAGAGAGAGTCTGTAGGGGAAGGGAGAGAGAGAGGGGGGGGGGGGGGGGAGAGTCTGTAGGGAGGGGAAGAGATCGTTTGTGGGAATGGCGGCCTTGATGAGTTGAGAGGAGAGAGAGGGAGAGAGAGAAGGGGGGGGGAGCGGGGGGGGGAGGGGGAGGGGGAGAGAGAAGAGAGAGAAGAGAGAGAAGAGAGAGAAGAGAGGGGGAGGGAGGGAGAGGCGGGAGGGAGAGAGAGAGAGAGAAGAGAGAAGAGAGAAGCCTTCGTCAGGAGCAAATGCTTTCCCCTCTCTCTCTCTCTCTCTCTGCGCAGAGAGAGGGCGGGGGGGGACCTCTCTCTCTCTCTCTCTTCCCTCTTCTCTCTCTTCTCACTCTTCTCAGTCTTCTCTCACTCTCTCTCTCCTCCCTTCCCTCCCCCCTCCCTCTCTCTCTCTCTCCGCGGATAGGAGAGTCTCTCGTCCCCACGGGATGGGAAAGGGGGCGGCGGCGCCCCCCTTCCTCTCTCTCTTGGCGGAGCCCACAGCACTGCCGAGGGGAGAACCACACAGAGAGAGAAAGAAACCCCCGTGGAGAGGTAAAGAAGCCGCTGCGGAGGTGCGAGAGAGCGGCTCCCCCCCCTCTCTCTCTCTCCCTTCCCCCCCTCGACGGAACCCGGCGGGAAAGGGGGGCGGAGGGGGGCGGCCGCCGCCGCCGCCAGAAACGGACGTGGGACCCAAACGGTCGTGGGACCCAAACGGGATCGGAGCGCTCGGCGGCGAGATCGGGAAGCACGTACAGGGCACGTCCCAGCCCCCCCCCGCGCGTCCCTTCCCCCCTCACCCCCCCGCGCCCACCCCCCCTCCCCCCCCCGCGCGCGTGGGGAGGACGGGCCCGCGGCCCCCCCTCCCCCCCCTCCCCCCCCCCTCCCCCCCCCCCCCCCCCCGCCGGCAGAAGGCCTGCAGGCCCCTGTCTCCTCCCCAATCATCTCCCTCCCTATATTTACACTCTTCCCCCCCCTCCCCCCCCCCCCCCCCGCCGCAGCAGCGGGAGACGTCCGCCGACTCGAGCGCGGTCGTCGCGTCGCGTCGCACGGCGAGCGGCGCGACGATCCAGACGCGTGCCGGCTACTGGCCGAGGATAGGGCCAGGTAAGAGTTTCGCGAAACTCATTGCAAAACTTGGGTCACTTTTTTGGCCGTGAAACTTTCGCGAAACTTGGGCCCAAAAATAGCCCGTATACGAAACTCAGCGAGGAGTGAGGAGCGAGGACAGGCGAGAGGGAGAGGCCAGAGGCCAGAGGCCAGAGAGAGGAGAGAGGCATGCCCCGTGCTCGCTCCCAAGGTGAGCCAGCGCGCGCGTCGCGCGGCCCATCCCCAAGCGCCGCCAGCCCGCTAGCGCCACCACAGCCCTCGCCCGACACGCCGCGCGCATCCGTCCTCCTCACTCACCTCCACCTCCTTCCCTCCCGTCGCTTCTCGTCAGCGTCAGCGCCAACGTTGAGACGAGGACGACCATCATCATCACGTCGGCGCTCGGTCGTCGCGTCCGACGATGAGGACGCCGGGATCTCGGACAACGAGAACCGGGAGTCCACCGCCAAAGAGGCCGAAGGAAGAGAGAAGGAAGAGGAGAGCGAGAGCGAAGGAGAGGAGGAGAAGGACGAGATGACGTGCGCGAGTACGAGTACGAGTGCGACGAGCGACGATGGACTCCGAGTAGGTGATGCAGCAATTCACAAGCACCTCGGCGCCTGCACCGTGATGTCATTCAAGACTGAGGTGCGCGAAGACGGGAGAGTCGCGGACATTGTGCAGGTGAAGTACTTTTCAAAGATATTCCGTGTAGAGCAGGAGCACTAAGGCATGGAACATCCCCCCACCGGCACCTTGGCTCCGGCCAAAGTTTCGAGAAATTTTTTTCGAAATAAGGGGGCCCAATCGAAATCAAAACTTTTTACCGAAATAAAGGTCGATACGGCGCTGACGAAGCGAAATAAGCCCCCCCCCAGCCCGCTCCCCGCTCCCCCCCCCCCTGCCCGGGGCCGCGCGCCGCGCGCCGCGCCATGGCGCGCTTCTGGGCATCCAGGCATCCAAGCGCAAGCGCAAAGCCGACAACGACAACGACGAGGGTGATGATGATGACACCCGCCCTTGAGCCCCCCAAATATCCAAGCAAATATCCAATGTCCGCGTCACGCGCCGCTGCCGTTGCGCTTGTTGCGGTTATACCGCAACATCACCGACGCTTCCACTTGGTCAGCTAAGGAACTAGACCGATCAGCACCAATGAAAACACAATGAAAACACACGTTCTGAAGAAGCTGGGTTTGGGGCTCAGACAAAGAGCCACCCTTGCAGCTAAGGCCCAAGTTGGGAACTTGGTGTTGGTGTGGTTAGATGCCCACCACCACCACCCAAGCACCTGCTTGGTGAATTCCTTCACATCTGCATGGTCAATGTTAGTGTTAGTGCCCCCCGCGCCCCCCAAAAGGCTAAAATTATCTCCCCCCCCCCCCCCCAAAATATCCAGGAAGTATCCGAGATATATCCATTTGGGACCCCCCCCCAGAGATATCCAAGACAAATATCCGGATAAAGATGCCTACCCCTAGAGGGGGGGGAGGCCGCGCGCGCTGCTTCGACATGGGGCGTGAGATAGAGGGGGTAAGAGTGAGTGGAGTCCTTGTTTGGGTGTGTTTTACCGCCCCCTAAGGGGTCGGCCCTCTGAAGAAACCTTCTTCTTAGTTCGGGGGGTTCATGTAATACTTTTAATGCCTAGTTCGGTCGCTATTTGCGCCAGATCGATAGAGATCTCCAGGTTAAAATCTTTATCTACTGAGTATAGCGGGGAAATCATTCTGCGCAGTTGTTTGTTGCTCGGGGCGTGAAGTCCAAGTCTTTCTCTTTGGGCTTTAAGGCGTTGGAAGAAGCCTACCTTCGCCTTGACCAGCCAGTGGAATCTCGAGAATACGGCCCTTAGGATGGCTTTCGTCGATCTCGCCTCGGCGTTGCCGTAGTGCACGTTGTAGAAGTCCGTCAGTATGTATCTCCATGCTAAGATTCCTAGAGTGTCGCATTCATCCTAGATGATGCGATTTCTAGGCTCTTGTTTCCAGGTCCTTCGCCGTGCGGCCACACGGTGAAGCTCAGGTACATCTAGGTTGGTAGGGTTCGTCCCTAGCGACCTAGAATTCGAGTTCTCGTTTCGTTCCTTCTAGCCTGTTTGTCAGGTCTAGATTCCAGGTTTCCTCCTTTCGGGTAATCTTGACCCAAAGGAGCCAGGTCGCCTGTCACTCGCTGCGCGCTTGTCTCAGGCTCTCGAGTTACCTTGTGAAGGCTTGTTTAGCTTCTTGCAAGGCTTGTTGTTTCTTGTTGGGTTCCGGTTCTTTCTTGGGACCTGCTGACTTTCGTTGTTGTCCAGGCCTGTTCTTCGTAGGTTCTGCTTGGCCTGGTTAGGGTTTCGTTGAATCCCCGCGTTCGGCGTTTGGCGTTGGCGTTCGGAAACTTCCTCTCATATTCCCTAGGTCCGCTACCCTTGGCTTGTAGGTCCTTGCTTCTTTCTTCTCGGTCAAGGTTTTGGCGAGCGAGTCGGTTGCTCTAGCCGCTCGAGATTTGAGGTTTAATTTGCCATCTCCCCTTGGAGATTAGTGTAGGTTCGCTGCTTAGGTGAGGGAATCTTTCCCCTTGATGCAAGTTACATGCAAGCCTTGGCCCCTTTGGTGTTTCTTCCCCTTGGTTGCTACTCAGGGTTGTTCGTTAGAAGCGTCTAGAAGGTTCACGCTCAACGGCAAGATTTATTCGGTCGTGAAGATATCTCGTCGCGATCTGTATCCAAAGTGATCGCCGTGGTCGCGCGACATGACGCTCCCCTTCGGACTCTCCGCTACGTGGGAAGTTACAACGGAGACACGCTCCGGCCGTCGCTGCGGAGTCTCTCTCTCTCTCGCTCTCTCTCTCCGTCTCTCGCGACGTGTTTGAGTTATCGGTGATTTGGGGTCGCGGTTGCTTGATAATTTGCTTGGTTTGGGTGAATGATTCCGGTGTGTTCGTGAGTCGGTGTATCCTGTTGTTCTCAGAGCTTCGTTGTCCGTCGTTGTTCGCTGCGTCGCTGCACTCTAGCAGCCTAGGCTCCCTCCCTGAGGGAAGAGTTCTTTGTAGGTCTAACAATCTCTTACTATCCAACACACTAGGGCCGCTAGGAGCGCCTCGCCGCCCCACAGCCCTTCGTTCGCCGTTCGTTCCCCGTCCAGACACCCAAATGGGGTTGCCCGACCCAGTCCAGAATTTCATTCACCCGACTCCCGGTGGGGAGGAGGGCCAAAGCGCCGCGCTAGCCGCCGGTGCCGCTCGCGACGGAGTGGCTCAGAGCCCTCCGGCTCCGCTCGACTCGACAAGCACGAAATCAAAGCTTCCGTCCTCGGCCGCAGAGGAGGAACCTCTCAGGGAACCTTCTCTGCCCGCTGCAGCTTCTGTTCCCGTGGGATTCCCGAGTGATCCCACGACCACTGAGGCTGCGCCAATGGCACCCATTACTCCGGCTGCCAGTCCAGAATTTCATTCACCCGACTCCCGGTGGGGAGGAGGGCCAAAGCGCCGCGCTAGCCGCCGGTGCCGCTCGCGACGGAGTGGCTCAGAGCCCTCCGGCTCCGCTCGACTCGACATAGAGATATCCCGAGGAGGGGTGCGGTCTGTCGACCTGATAGCAGAACAACCGCTGTGTCATAACATCCACGTGAAAGTATTCCCATCTAGCCATGAAGATGGCGTGTATCTTGTGACGGATTCTTTCATGCAGACCCTCGATTGGATGGCTGTAATGGTAGTCGAGCTGCAACATGTATCCGTACACCTTACCGAGCGCAGCACCAGCCTTACCATCTAGCATCCTGAGCAAAACAAGTGCTGGTTCCAAAACGCGAATGCACACCTTAACCGTGTCGGCAAGGTTCTCGTTTCTGATTGTCCTCTTTGCTTCAGCTCCTTTTTCCTTGGTCTCGCGATTCTGTTTTGACATCCACCTCTCGAATTCATCGTCGATAAAGAGCCGATCCAAGATAGAGAGCACATTCCGGTAACGAATCAACATCAGCAGCTTTGACGCGAATCGTGTTTCACAATAGCGTACAAGTTCAGTGCCTCCCTTTGGACGCTTGTCTACCGGCACTCCATCAGCCAAGGACCTGTACCTCGCTAGCACTTTTTGATGGTAGATGACGAACTTGACGACGTCCCACACCTTGTCGATGCACTTGGCGAATCCATCTTCTCCCCAATCAAACTCACGGTCCACGCCCTTCATACGAACGGTTGCCTTATCAGAACAAACATTCTTAATGAAATTGTCCACAGTGTGTGCAGGACAAATATATGTGAATACATGTGGAGCTTTGGCTTGGATCATCGGAAACGACGCAGTGCACGCCCCATCCATACACACACCAACAATCATTTCAGGGCCAAGAGCATTGATGTGCTTCAGAATAAAGTTTGCGATGAACGTTGCGTCCTTCGTTTCGCCGGATGTGTCGATCGCCTCGAGAAAGTATGAGCCTGCGGGGAGACTGGCAATCGCATTCACAATGGGGCGACTCTGAACGCTCGTCCACCCATCCGATTGCAGCACGATGCCCGTCAACTTCGCCAGCCCCATGACCTTTCCCCTGACCCTGCCGTCAAGCTTGGTATCGAAGGCCGGTAAGATTTTATTTGTCATCTTCCAGCGCCCCGGGAGCGCAGCCTTACCCACAGTTGGGTACATTTGCTTACCGCATTTTGCGGTGGCAATGATGGCCGCCCGGAAGGCTGCATCGTCGAACAGATCGAGAGGGAGGGCACGCTGGATGACGACCTTGAGCCATGCCTGCGCAACCTCGTCCGGCGCGACGATGCCAAAGTGCTTGGCGGCAGTCTCCATCCTACGCTCCATCTTGTCCTTCTCTTGCTTGTCTGCTACCTCCTTCGCCTCAAATGCAATGCCCATGCGTTGCCGCAGATTGCTCACCACTGCCGCATGGCGATCCTGACATTCCGCGGACGGCTGGCACGCGCGAATCGAGCGTGGCGTGAGCGAGGCATCAAGGTGGCACCGAATTTGGCTCGGGCCACCCGTGAAGTGCAGGCCACAAAAGAGGCACTGCTTCTTCTTGATGTCCCTTGCTCTGCCTGCGGCCTCCATCACCGTCGACCACTCAAGCTGCGTGCCCTGGAGCTTAGCGATGGGGCCACGACCCCATGCACGAGCACCGAGCTCGGTGCCCCTGTCTCTCTCCACGAGCCGACCCGGTACATACATAACCCCGAGTCCGACTCTTAAGGTAACCCCAACCTTTAATACCCCAATAGAAGCCGATCGCTCGATGGCACGAGGGAAGGCCGAAGAGTCGACCGTCGGGGATCGGTGCACGCCGCCTGCCACTGGAAACCCCAAGTACTGGGCCCCTAAGTAGAGCACGAGGGGACGAGCCGCAAGGCGAGTGCGAGGGAGTGATAAGGGATGCGGGCGCGGCTGTCAGATGGAGGATGTCGGGGTCGCGCGCGCGATGAGAACATTAAGAAGTTTTTTTTTTTTTTTTTGTCTCTCTCCACGAGAGCGTTGTCCTCCCTCGACGCCAGCATCACTCAGTTGGCAGGGGGGCAGAGAGGGAAAGGGCGAGGGAGGGAGGGGGTGGCGCGTAGCACAACCGCCAAGCCGCCAAGGGTCCTTCTTCGCCTTCGCGCGTGACGATTCTAACCGTAAAAGAGTATTATATTAGTAGATCAGGTTCTTTAATGGTAGTCCAGTAGCTGACAGCTGATATCAGTGGTTTGACATTTTGGAGCTGTTACTGATACTGAGAGCTTATAACAGTACTGTTACCCCAACCCTGACGCTCTGACTCACCTCTTGGCATGTTGTGCTTGTGTTGGTCGCTGCCGCGCGGGGGCCTGGTGTCCTCGAGTAAGGGGGAGGAGCGCGCGGGGGGGGGGGCTCTGGCTCGCCCAAATATGCAGAAATATGTAAAAATAGCTCGCTCACAAAAACTGGCCCAAATATGTTCCTAAATAATTACATATTTTGGCCGGGCCCTAAGTATGGTGGTCTCCATGAGGTCCGTGCGTGCGCTGTTCGCGGTGGTGCGGGGGCGTGGTGAGGTGGCTCCTGTGCCTACCTGGCTGGGCGTGTCATTTGGGCGCGGTCGCTTCGGCGACAGCGGAGTGTCCATCAGCAGTTCGTCCATCCTCAGCGAGGGCGGCGGCAGCGAGGGAGGGAGGCGGCGCGCGCTCCATGACCCCATCGTTTTAACGACGATAGTTCCATCGCTAAAACTATAACAATAGTCTTCTAGGCGGAGGGAGTGGGGAGGAGCGGCGCGTGCTCCACGACCCTATCCTTTTAAAGATAGTTAGGACCGCTCGATTCATTGTGTAAGTACCATTGCACTTTTGACTTCTCGCTCCCGGGACATCGTGGGCACAATATTCATCTTGACCCACACCCACGACCACACAGCTTTTATAGGTACTGTAACCGGAGGAGGCGGCGGACATGCACTGGGCAGAACCTTGCTGTCAAGTTGCGGCGCGAGTGCGATTGTTGTGTCAGCAGTGGCGGTGTCGCTCTCCCTCATATGACGCCCAACAGCACCTTCCTAATCGCAGTTAGCAAGTTGGATCGGACTTCGCCATCCCAAGAGCCTTTGTCCCACACGTACTGCGGCTATGCAACCTTACGGCGCAATAAGTCATATTCTATTTCATGGCTATTCGTCCTCCGGGTCTGCTACATGGTGGCCCGGCGGCTATGGCCCCACCAGGAGCGGCCGTCGCCATCATCCGGATTGAAGCTTGCTGGCGATGCTTGCCATGGCGAGCCTAGCTAGACTAGGCTCATCCAGTTGCGGACAACGTGACCAGGGTCATCCACGGCGACGACTGCGTCGCAGGTGGCGGCAGCGTCGGGGAAGGTGCAAGACGCAGTCCAAAAAGTGTATTGGCATCGCTTGTCATGATGGATCCGAGCAGTCTATCGTTTGGATCCAACCTTTGGGACATGCTCAAGGTTCTTGGCGTTTTGCTTCGCCACCTGCAGAGCAGTAGGTGGGATGGAGGAGCATGCACAACATGAGCCTCTTCAGCAATGTGAGCCCGACCACGTATGCCAAATGCCCCACTCTCCGCAAGCCTGTCACTTCATGAACGGCACTGGCGGCTGTCTTGGAGCAGCAAAAGCAGTATCAATTGAGCTTCGCATTCTGCTTCCCCACCTGCAACACAAGCGAGTGCGGCAGGCACAAGTCAGCCTGGCTAACGTTACCGCGAGGTAGCCAGCGCGTTTCCGCATGCGGTAGCACGAAATGGCAAACGGACCTGTGTGCTCGCGTATGCCCGCTCCTTTTTCGCCTCTCGTTGGGCCGCCTTCTTCCGCTCAATCTCCGCAACCTGCAATGAGGCGGTGGGGAGATGTTGGACTCATGGGACTCAAGCGTGCAGTGGTGGACACGCTCCGGCGGACTTCGAGCTAGTCATGGGTCGCATCCAGCCGCGCGTCGCATGAAGCACCTCTGCAGCGGACGTACCACCCGACGCAAGCTTGGCTTCCTTCTCTGCCGCCTTGCGTGCCGCCTTCTCCTGAGCGTTTCGAAGGCGGGGAAGGGGGGGTGGGTCAGTGCACCGGCAGGCGCAGCGTGCCTGACCGGCATGGGGCTGAACCAGCTGCTGCAAAGCCGTGTTCGTGAGTGGCCGAGTCATCTGCTACTCGTCCGCCTGGGGTCGCCGACGCTCAAACAATGCCAGCGGCGCCCCCTGCGGCTATAGCAACAAACCTGCATCATCTTCGCATCACGCTCGGCACGTTGCGTGGCCGTCAAGTTCTCTTGGTTGCCTACAGACGGTGTAGTAGATCCGGAGGCGTACACAGGGTGGCTACCACGAGGCCAAGGTGGCGATCCAAAAGCGAGGACACATCAATGCGCGCCGATCACTTGCATCATGGCGGCCCCATAGGGTTGTGTGCGTGTGAGGTACCCTTGTTCTGTTTATTCTGATTCTTGATCGTTTTTTGCTGCGAGAGCTCACGGGAAAGTCCACGGGCCTGTGGAGAGTAGGCATACGAGTCAGCTGCGCAGTAGCGCCGGGTTCTGCCGCCGCCTGGGGAGAGCGTGGCAAGCCATACGCATCAATGTGCCCTTGGAAACCGGGCCTGACATCCCCTTAGTTTTCGTGCCACTATGCCAAGCGGATGGCAAGAGGGTCCGTCGTTCTGCTTTCCATATTCCTTGCGTGCGACAAGCCAGACCCTCACCCAATTGAGTAGGAAGCCCAGCACACAGTCAGCGCGCCCTCCGCCAATCTACACCAAGATTGCTTGCGCCCTGCTTTCCTACCCAGCGCCTCTCTTCCAAGTGCCAACTCGAGCCGTCTGAGCTGCCTCCGCCTGGTCCACCTGCTCGTGTACCCTCCCCTCCCCTGCAGCGCTTGTCCTCGGCGACTGACGCTCGAGGCCTTCCTCGCTCTTCTCCCCCTCTCCCCAGGTTCAATCGCATGGGCCCCTGGTCCTCCCGCCCCTCTAGTGGAGGCTCACCATGAAGGGTTTTCTCGCCGGACACAGAGGATGCTATTCTTCCGATGCCTGTCCATTCGTCCGTGAGGACGGGGGGGGGAAGGAGAGAAAGGTAGGAGGGAAGTGAGAGGAAGAGAGAAGAGGGTGAGCTGGGGAAGGGAGGGAGGGAGAGAGAGAGAGAGTAAGAGAGAGAGAAAAAGGAGAGGCGAGAGAGAGTGAGGGAGGGGCAAGAGGGAGAGGGCGATAGAAAGAGAGTAGGAGGAGATGGGGTGGGGGGAAAGGCATGAGGGAGGAGGATGTGTAGGGGAGTAGGGGGGACGTGGGGGACGCTGGCGCGCGAGCCGGACCAGGGAGGGAGGGAGGGAATGAGAGAGAGAGAGAGAGAGTGAGAGTGCAGGGCAGGCGCCGTTGCCTCGAGATTCAGAAGGGGGGGAGGAGAGAGGGAGAGAGAGAGAGAGAGAGAGAGAGAGAGAGAGAGAGAGAGAGAGAGAGAGAGAGAGAGAGAGAGAGAGAGAGAAGAGAGAGAGAGAGGAGAAGAGAAGAGAGAGGGAGCGAGAAGAGGAGGCGACGAGAGGAGAAGGAACGGCTGCTGTGAGGGAAGAAAGGAGACGAGGCTGTTAGAGAATCTGTGGGATCGATCGCAGGACTGCACAAAAAAGACTCTCTGTGTGGGAAGGAAGAGACTCAAAGTAGGAGAGTTCGAGCTGAAGAGGGAGTGAGTAAGAGGAGAAGAGAGAAGGGAAGGGTAGGAGGGAAAGCGAGTGGAAGAGAGAAGAAGAGAGGGCGAGCTTGGGGAGGGAGGGAGAGGGAGGGAGAGAGAGAGAGAGAGAGAGAGAGAGTAGAGAGAGAGAGAGAGAGAGAGAGAAGAGAGAGAGAAGAGAGAGAGGGAGAGAGAGGGAGAGAGAAGAGAGAAGAGAGAGAGAGATCTAGAGCTCCTCCGAGGCTCGGTCAGCCCCGAGGGGTTCCGCGGCGGCGGGGGGACCGAGAGATAGTCTTTGTAGACGAGTGGCTTACAACAAAATTTGACCACGCCTGTTTGGACTAAATAAACAGAAGCACAGGAGTTTTCTTGTATGATGTGCGAGATCTAAGCCTGAGAGTGGCAACGTCGTCGTTCGTTGTTTTTCGAAGAGCGTGGTTCCCTTGCGATGTTACCCTTCGTCTACACAATGCTACTATCTATCACTGGGCCTCAATGGATTGGGGCTAAACATGGTACCCCCGCCGAGAGAGATTTGTCTCCCTTTCGCGCGCGTCTGAGCGCGCGTGCTCTGAGTCTCTACACCCAACACAAGGTTGGCCCGAAGACGGAGACCGAACAAATTTTGTCATCAAAATGGTTGATCGAATCCTCGGACCCGCTCAAGGAAGCGGATGTCGGACCCTACGCTTCACAACGGGTCCAACAAGCACTGTTGTCGCCTGCGTCGAGCCTACATGTGAAAAACAGAAAACCTGTTTTTCTGTGAAGACCAAAAACAGTGTTTTTCACCGTTTTTCTGAGCCTGGGCCCTAAGCCTCGGGCCAGCTGCGCCGGCGCGCCGGTGTGATGACGCGAGACGTGGACCGGGAGGCGCGCGTGGGGTTGGGGTTGATCAGTTGATCACCGAGCTCATATTTGGAGCTGTGGGGAGGGGGGAGGGAAGGGGGCGGGTGGAGTGCCTGCGCGCGGGTGAGAGACGCTTGGCGCCTGGCGCCGCCACGCGAGTCCCCCCCCCCCCCGCCCCCAGCGCGCAAAATTTTATAATATCATTTTCTAACGTAAACACCATTTTCTAACGTAAACACTGGCCGCCTGTTTTTCGGGCTGTTTTCGGCTGTTTTTCTGTACAACCCCGTTGGCCTGCGCTCGCCCGTGGCGCGCATCTCATCGCCCGTAAGGCGTAGAACTAGGTACCAAGATATAGCTAGATATCTACCTATCTCGGCCGCTTTTTTACTATCTCTATCTAGGTGGATAGCGCCAATGCGGCTAGGGATTCGACGACAAACTCTGTCTCCTGGTTTGAAGGTGACACCGAGTTTAGACTTTTGAGAGGCGGCGGAGCGCATTCACTCACGTTGAGCATCTTGAGTACTTTCGAATCATCGCGGCAATGAGCCCCTGCGGCAGGTATCTCGCTAGGCACCTACCTGAAGTAGATACCCGGATTTCATGGCAGGAAAAGAAACATCTGAAGATTCAGGGCTAAACACCTAATACTATACCGGTATTCACTACCTCTCACAGACACCACCCTTATTCCCCTTTTCCCCGCCTTCCGGCAACCGATGCGCGCGCGCTCGAAGGGGCGAGCATGGACGAGCGTACATCGTGAATGTGAGCGTGAAGGTGAACGCTCAAGTGGCCACCTTGCCTCCCAATGAGAGAAACCCGCGCTCGCGAGTAGCTACCCCGGCAAAATGGGAGAAGCCGCATGAGTGGCGAAAGTTAGCGGCCCTTTCCACCTGTAAAACACCATCAAAATGCCACACATCAATACTGAGGCTTGCGCCCCCGGCCGCTTAATGCGGCTGTCATCAATCATGAGACCAATCTCGGTGGCTGGGATCAAGGACGTATCTCAATGCATGCTGCATTATGGTATGGGAGATGGTTCTACGAGTGGCCTTTGGGCGTGGGCAATCAAAAATATTCTCTGGCCATGAAATCCGGGTAACAACTTCAAGTAGGTGCCTGGCGCGATGCCTGCCGCAGGGGCTCATTTCCACGATGATAGCAATACGACGGGTGAACACCGCGCCAACAAACTGGCAATCAAGGTGACTGAGCCTTGTTCAAGTTGGGCTGGAATGTGCACTCCACCATGTCGCGCTCGCGCACGGTGGTGCGCAAGCGCTCGTGCTTTCCGCGGATCTCCGCGCCGTAACGGTACAATTGCTCGAAGACGGTTCCTCCCACTGCCATTCTCTCTGCACGCTGTCTGAGCGGAGAATCGGCGTATTCCTCCTCGAGTTGGCTGAGCTCCGCGTAAGACGCCGCCGAAGACGCAGTATCGGGATGGAAGGAGAATTGCAGCAACTGCGCCTCCTCCGTTGTCGGGTGGGGAGCGGGCCGGCTTGCTCTCGACTTGGCTGCGAGGCGGAGCGCCGCCGCCTGTCGCGCGGGAAAACTTGGGAACTCTTCACGCGACTCCGCAATCAGCAGCGCAGCGAGAGCCCGGAAGGGCACGCGTCCAGTGCCGTCCGCAAGAGCATTGTGCAACCGGCGAACTAGTGCGCCCTCTTCAACCAAGCGGGTTGCACCTGCCGGCGAGAGTACGGTCGAATCGCAGGACGCCACCGCTTGACTACACACAGGGCGTGGGGTATCGGTGGGTGCGTCTGGCACCAACAGCTTTGCAGGCGTAGGAGCGGACGCAGCATTGTCCATCAGCTTGGCGGAGGCCCTCATGGGTGTCGTGAAGCTCACGTCCACGCTGTCGACCATCTCCACGGCGGCCTCAGCAGATGCGATGGGCTCGACCACTTCGTCGAGGCCGAGGCGTGAGGGCGTGTCCACACTGGTGACGTCCTGCATCTGCTCGACGGCAGGCTCGCGCACAAGGAGCATTCGGGCCAACAGCAAATGCAGCTCGTTTTGTGACAGCCCCTCTCCAGTGGGCGAGACTTGGTCGTATAGCGCCTGAAGCCCACGGGGAATGGGGACGTCTGCGGGAGGCTCGGCCAGGCCAGAGCTTCCGGGGTTGCGCGAGGCGTGCCGCACAAAGATGGCGTCGCTAGCTCAGATCGAGCCACCGTATAAACTTCCACGGCGAGGCGATGATGCACCTGCAACTCGCGCCTGGCCTTGTCGAGCGCGAGACGGCGAGACTTGGGGTTCACCTTGGGCTGAGCAGCGGCAGCTTGAGCGGCTTCTTGGGCTGCCCGCAACCGGGCGTCGTGCCGTGCACGATGCGAGGCGGCCTCGCCGTAAAGCTCCTTGGCGTGCTGCGTGCAGTCGGGTGAGACTTGCGAGGATGAGAGCGCGTGAGGGCTTGCAGCGCGGGTTGTGCCAGGTGTGCGCGTGTCGCGAGCGGCGGCCTGCCAAATGTTCCAGAAGCCATGGCCCCACGCCCCTAGCATCGGCGCCGCCGGGCCACAGCTGCGCCGCACCTTTTGGGCCGCCAGCGGTGACTGGTGCTTGCGATGTCTGTGCGGTGCCGGCAATGCCTTGACCGAGTTTGCGTCCGAGCGGGCAGAGCCTGGTGAGCCAGATGCCATGGCATATAGGCGCTCGAACACGGGCGTGCCGGACGACTCTAACGGGACCCTCCAGGAATTGATCATGGGCGCGAAGGTCTCCTCCTTGCGCTGGAGTGCCTCCAGTTCGGCTTTAACCAGCTGCCGCCGGTTCCGCATCTCCTCAGCGCGCCAGCACAGGTCAGCCACCACCTCGTTGGCGGTCCTGCGCGGTGGCCCGACGATCGGCGAAGCGAGCGCAGGGCGCGCGAGTGCTTCCGTCTCCCGGCTGAGCACGACGTCGGCGAGTGCCTGCCTGCGCGCCTTTTGCGTCTCAAGCACTTCCTCGGTGCGCTCAGTAAGGGGCGGCTGGCCGCGCATCAGGTCGCGCGAGTTGTCGTTGAGCCTCGGGCGGAAGGTGCACTCCCGCTGTTCGCACGCCGACAGCAGGTTGACGGACTCCTGCCTCCACTTCTCGCGCTCCTCCTTGCCGAGCATGCCCTCCTCGTAGAGCAGCTCCTGATACGACTTTTCCGGCAGCAAAGCGGACGGCCGGCCCACGCGGAAGAGTGCCGGCTTCTCGCGCACCCCCTGCTTCAGGTTAAGGGAGCGGACCTACAAGGCGAGTGAGCGGGTGGGCGCGACGTTGGCAGGCAATGTCGGTACACGCGTGCGGCCGGCACGTGCGATGGACGCCGTGGCGCGCCTCAGCGTGCTTGCGCAGCTCCATCTCGAGCAGTAGCTCCTCGTTCCTCGCCTGCACCGCCAAGCGCTCCTCGACCGAGAAGCCGGAGCCGGCACGCGAACCCCCTGCCCAACTGCCACCCCCATCGGAGGAGCGGCCCGCCCGGCGCTGTGCGTCGCCGTAGAGCCGAAGGGTCGCGTCCGAAGCGGAGGCGCGAAGTCGCGCCGATGTCGCTTGCCGCTCGCGCCGGATGTCCTCGGCCACGCTCGAGAGCAGCAGTGCGGAAGTATCCTCACCAGCTGCACCCCGCCCCTTGGCCTCTGCGAGCCAGCGAGAGAGCTTGGCCGCTTCCTCGCTGCCGCGGCTTGCAGGGCTTCGGCGCGCCACGGAACAAGAAGAGGGGCTCAGCATCGGAGCAGCAGGTGGAGGGGGGGGCGATGGGGTTGGTGGGGCGGGGAGCGCAGAGTGCGCAGAGCGTGGAGCGGCCGGGGGAGTGAGGGCTGGGGGAGGGAGCGAGGGAGGGAGGGAGAGAGAGACGGAGAGGGAGAGGAAGGGGAAAGGGGGGGGGAGGCAGATCAAGGCAGGCCTGGGCGGCGCGGCGCGAGGTGAGGCGGGGAGGCGCGGTGCGAGGTGAGCCAGCGGCGCCAGAGATGAGCAGTCGAGGCCGCGGCTTCCTTGCCGACCTCCGCCGCGCGCAGTGGAGCGCTGGGGGGCCACCCTCTCTCTCTCTCTCTCTCTCTCTCTCTCTCTCTCTCTCTCTCTCTCTCTCTCTCTCTCTGTTTAAACATAAGTCGTGTTTTGTTATAGATACCTCAGTTCTACTGTTCTACTCTCAGTGTGTAGGGGTAGGTAAAAATATGTACATATCGTACTACGTAGTTGGGCCCTTCCTGGGCGAGTCTACATATTTGGGGGGGGGCGGCGGCGTATCTCCCTACATATTTGCGTATCTCCCTACATATTTGGGGGGGGCGGGGCGTATCTCCTACATATGTTGGGCCCACTCGCGCGGGGAGGGAGGGGGGTGGGCACCCTAGATGGGAAATACGGTGTTGGGGCCTGCAAATACAGCCAAATACATATGTATTTGGCATCCGGCCAATAATAATAATAAAACAACTGAGCGTTAGTACCACTACTGCCACTAGCCTGGTACTATCACGACACCCCTCAGCGCACTTGCCCGCACGCCAAAGTCAATGCCCGGGACTTGGCGGAACCCTTGCACGTACATGCGCGACTTGCGGATGCCGTCGCGCTTGTAGCGGAGGGTCTCACCTAGTGGGATGGCGCGTCCCACTTCCTTGATTGGCTTCTCGTCGATGAAGGTCTTGTTGGTTGAGAAAAAAAAAAAACCTTTTAATAATCTCGCCTCGCACGTGGCACAAGGTCCATCGTGCAGAAGCCCAAGGCGTACCGCGACAACAACTTGTCGGAGCAAGCACAAGAGTGCATCTACTTGGGCCCGTGAGTGGCGAAAGCTTCCTTGTTACTTGTCTCTTAGGGGTCTCTACCCTTGCACGGTCCGTTGTCCGTTCAAACGACTCAACCGCCGTAACCGACTCAACCGCCGTAACCGACTCAACCGCCGATCACGTAACCGACACAAAAACAAAACCCCAACAAGAACAAATGCTTTGCACACCACCTAGCCATAGCTAGGCCTTGGGTTCACGACACACATGAAGCCTTGCATGAAGGACAACTCGCTCTGCGTGTACGCGGAGATCTCAAGCCACATGGACAACTTGAGCCACCAATTGCGGCCGGATTGCACCAAGCCGCGTACCCAAACGCGCTCGTTGGGGGGCAACTCGCTCTGCGTGTACGCGGAGATGGCATCGGCGGCGCCCTTGTACTTGCACATGATGACGGAGATGACGCAGAACAGTCGAAAGCCGCCATGGGAGATGGTTGGCGAGTACGAGAGGTCAAAGTCAATGCCCGGGACTTGGCGGAAGCCTTGCACGTACATGCGCGACTTGCGGATGCCGTCGCGCTTGTAGCGGAGGGTCTCACCTAGTGGGATGGCGCGTCCCACTTCCTTGATTGGCTTCTCGTCGATGAAGGTCTTGTTGGTCACCAAGGTGTTGTACTCCTTCATGCGCCACTTGCCACCTCAACCATGTCCGTGCGCGTCTCATCCACGCCGTCCGGGAAGAAGCTGATGTCGTTGAAGTAGTCCGCCCCGGTGGCGCCCGAGTCGATGAGGATGCGTAAGGCATCATCCTCGGTGTTCTTGGTCGTGGTTGCACAGATCTTGTTGCAGGTGAAGGTGAGGCGTCCACCACTTTGCTTGTTTTCCTTCTTCATCTTGGCATCATAGAGGTTGGCCTTGATCTTGGCTTGGAGGCCCTCCGGCACCTTGTCCCAATCGATCAAGTGCGCGGTGTCGGGGTTGGACCAGCAGATGCCCGTGTGCATGCGGTCGCAGTGGGAGCAAGGCTTCTTGTCCTTGTTGTTGTTGCTCCTACCACCTCCACGCCCACCTTGGCCAGCCTTGAAGCCCGCCTCATAGGCCTTCTTGATGGCATCCGTGTCATCCTCGGTCTTGGTCGCTTGCATTGCACGTTGGCCCGGACGCACCGTGGAGCGCACCGCCTCATGCTTATGGGCGATGGCCGCAGCCTCCACAAGGTTCTTGTGCACCATATCAGGCCTCTTGCGGTGCTCAACTTCCAAGGAGCCCCATGCCTTGTCCACTTCACGAAGGACTCCTTCTCCACATCCAATGAAGCTCGCTTTCATGTCGAGGCACAACTCGGCCACGGAGACTTCGCGCGCGGTGCCCTTGAGTCCTTGGAAGATGCCATGAGAAGCGCAAGGCTTCATGCAAGGCTTCATGTGTGTCGTGAACCCAAGGCCTAGCTATGGCTAGGTGGTGTGCAAAGCATTTGTTCTTGTTGGGGTTTTGTTTTTGTGTCGGTTACGTGACCGGCGGTTGAGTCGGTTACGGCGGTTGAGTCGGTTACGGCGGTTGAGTCGTTTGAACGGACAACGGACCGTGCAAGGGTAGAGACCCCTAAGAGACAAGTAACAAGACAGCTTTCGCCACTCATCTGGTACCCCCGCCGAGAGACAAAGAGACATGGACAAGAACAATGACAAGATCTTCTTCTACAACAAGGATGGTGCTGAATGGAGAGCATTCAGGCCCAAGTTGCTCGCGATGGCCGGCAAGAACGGTTGCCGACGTGCGATGCTCAAGAACAAGACGGAAAGCGTCGATGACGCCGACAAGGACAAGGAAGCCACCCAGGTGGAACTGAACAAGGCATATGACCTCCTCATCATGTGCATCAAGGATGACAAGCTTGTGGCCACCTTGGATGTGCTCTACACGGATGAGGAGGAAGAGAAGTACGACGGCCACCGTGCGTTCAAACACATCGACGAGTTGCACGTGGCGGTCAACACCGAAGACAAGGCTGAAGACAAGAAGATGGAGTATGACACACTCAAGATGACCAACCTCCAGGAGTTCCCCTCAAGGGAGGAGGTCACCAACCGCTTTGACAACATGTTTGGCATCTTCCAAGGACTCAAGGGCACCGCGCGCGAAGTCTCCGTCGCCGAGTTGTGCCTCGACATGAAAGCGAGCTTCATTGGATGTGGAGAAGGAGTCCTTCGTGAAGTGGACAAGGCATGGGGCTCCTTGGAAGTTGAGCACCGCAAGAGGCCTGATATGGTGCACAAGAACCTTGTGGAGGCTGCGGCCATCGCCCATAAGCATGAGGCGGTGCGCTCCACGGTACGTCCGGGCCAACGTGCAATGCAAGCGACCAAGACCGAGGATGACACGGATGCCATCAAGAAGGCCTATGAGGCGGGCTTCAAGGCTGGCCAAGGTGGGCGTGGAGGTGGTAGGAGCAACAACAACAAGGACAAGAAGCCTTGCTCCCACTGCGACCGCATGCACACGGGCATCTGCTGGTCCAACCCCGACACCGCGCACTTGATCGATTGGGACAAGGTGCCGGAGGGCCTCCAAGCCAAGATCAAGGCCAACCTCTATGATGCCAAGATGAAGAAGGAAAACAAGCAAAGTGGTGGACGCCTCACCTTCACCTGCAACAAGATCTGTGCAACCACGACCAAGAACACCGAGGATGATGCCTTACGCATCCTCATCGACTCGGGCGCCACCGGGGCGGACTACTTCAACGACATCAGCTTCTTCCCGGACGGCGTGGATGAGACGCGCACGGACATGGTTGAGGTGGCAAGTGGCAAGGCAATCAAGACTTGGGGCACCGGCACCGCCAAGTTCCTTGCACTTGTGCGCCCCCAAGCCGGTGCACCCCTTGGATGGCATGTGGTCGAGAAGCCCGACGCATCATTTGGTCCATTCAAACGCAACATGCTCTCCACCCACAAGGCGTGCTCACGCAATGATGATATGAAGTGCATCATGGGCAAGGTGAATGGCTTTGAACTTCCTGGAGGTGCATTCATGCCTTTCACCATGGGTGACGACTCCCAAGGCTTCTATGTGGATGTACGGCCCATCCCCAAGGGCGAGACGACCAAGGCGTACTCGCTTGGACCGTACACCACCGACAAGCACAAGGACATGCACGCCACGCATGAGGAGGCCAGGGAGATTTGGCGCGCGCGCCTTGGATCGCCTAGCGATGAACGCCTCCGCCGCCTGCCGGACTACTCCGTCGACGTGCCCGCCAACCTCAAGCGCCTTCAAGCAAGGAAGGCGGAAGACGTCAACGAGGTCGCGCTCAAGGCCAATGCGCAACGCCGACCCGGAGGCGGAGGTGGAGGACCATGGATGACAAACGCCGTCGGGGACGTCATCACCAACGACATCCTCACTATGCCTTGCCGCAGCGTGCTCACGGGCTACAAGTACGTGGACGTGTTCTACGACGTCTTCTCCGGCCTCGTGTTCGCGTATCCCATGCGCTTCAAGTCGGAGCACCCAACGATGTTGCAGCGCTTCTTGGCGGACACGCAAGGGTTCTTCATCGTGAAGCGCTTGCACTCGGACAATGAGCCCGTGCTCAAGAGCGACAAGGTGCAAGAGATCTGCGATAGCAACTTGATCCGCAAGCAAGAGAGCAACCCGTACGAGCCGTGGGGCAACCCAGCGGAAATCGCGGTCAAGTTGCTCGAGCGCACCATGCGACCATTGCTCCTGGGGTGCAATGCTCCCCAAGAGTATTGGGAGTTTGCGCTCTATCCCGCGATGGTGATCATCAACCGCATCCCCGGCGCCAAGGATAGTGCTCCTCCTCTAGTGCGTGCCGGCATCCGCCACACGGTCAACCTGAGCATGCTCAAGGTGTTCGGTTGCAAGGCCATCGTGCAAAAGCCCAAGGCGTACCGCGACAACAACTTGTCGGAGCAAGCACAAGAGTGCATCTACTTGGGCCCGGCACGCTACCACACGGGCAACATCTTCATGTCGCTCGAGACGGGCAAGGTGTTTGTGAGCGGTGTGCACGCCACCTTCATGGAGACCGAGTTCCCGTGGAAAACCACGAGGGGGGGTGAGATCCCCATTGACAAGACCGACCAATACGGCAAGATGCATGGCTCAATCTACGCGTTTGGCATCCCGGAGGACCACGAGGATCCGGACTACACGCCCTCGGAGCATTCCTACTCGGGCCCCATCACGGAGGTGGAAGAGGACAATAGCGACAATGCCTCCGACACCACGTCGCCTATCCGAGCTCCTCAACGTCACCGACGCATCATCGAGTCCGATGAGGAGGATAACGATACGCTTACGCCAAGTGGCGAAGTGCAACGCGGGCCATTCGAGTCGGAAGATGGCAAGGAGGACACCGCACCACGCCGCTCAAGCCGCATCGCGGGAGAGGAGCTCCCGTACACGGTGATGGACTACTCCACCTTAGGCAACGACAACACTGTCTTTGGCGACGAGAGTGCAAGCGAGTACTCGGCGTCGATGTGCCACAAGATCTTGATGGCGACTGAGGTGTGCGACGACGCCATCTACATCGGCTTCCCAAAGCCCTTTAAGCCGCACCAACTCAAGTACCTACCACAAGATGAACAAGACTTGTGGGAGGAGGCGCGCATGAGAAGCGCAAGGCTTCATGCAAGGCTTCATGTGTGTCGTGAACCCAAGGCCTAGCTATGGCTAGGTGGTGTGCAAAGCATTTGTTCTTGTTGGGGTTTTGTTTTTGAGTCGGTTACGGCGGTTGAGTCGGTTACGGCGGTTGAGTCGTTTGAACGGACAACGGACCGTGCAAGGGTAGAGACCCCTAAGAGACAAGTAACAAGACAGCTTTCGCCACTCATCTGGTACCCCCGCCGAGAGTGCAAGCGAGTACTCGGCGTCGATGTGCCACAAGATCTTGATGGCGACTGAGGTGTGCGACGACGCCATCTACATCGGCTTCCCAAAGCCCTTTAAGCCGCACCAACTCAAGTACCTACCACAAGATGAACAAGACTTGTGGGAGGAGGCGCGCATGAAGGAGTACAACACCTTGGTGACCAACAAGACCTTCATCGACGAGAAGCCAATCAAGGAAGTGGGACGCGCCATCCCACTAGGTGAGACCCTCCGCTACAAGCGCGACGGCATCCGCAAGTCGCGCATGTACGTGCAAGGCTTCCGCCAAGTCCCGGGCATTGACTTTGACCTCTCGTACTCGCCAACCATCTCCCATGGCGGCTTTCGACTGTTCTGCGTCATCTCCGTCATCATGTGCACGTACAAGGGCGCCGCCGATGCCATCTCCGCGTACACGCAGAGCGAGTTGCCCCCCAACGAGCGCGTTTGGGTACGCATGCCCAAGAACTACCGCAAGTACGATGAACACGGACAAGAGCTAGCGGCCCTCTTGGGACAATCGCTCTATGGCTTGGTGCAATCCGGCCGCAATTGGTGGCTCAAGTTGTCCATGTGGCTTGAGGCATTTGGCTTCATCGTGGCGTTCAGCGAGCCATGCCTCTACGTGCTCCGTGATGAGGATTCCTTCATGGTCATGGCCACGTACGTGGACGACATGCCGTGGGGCTCCAATGACATGAAGCTCGTGCGCAAGGTGTTTGAGGCCATGGAGAAGGATGGCTTCAAGCTCACTTGGCATGAAGGTCTCGATGAAGTACTTGGAGCCCAACTCAAGGAAGTGAGTGATGGAATCATTCTTCACCAAGGAGACTACATCAACAAGTTGGTGGGCGCGCACCTCGAAGAGATGACCAAGTACGAGGACACGCTGCGCAACACCGTCGACACGCCATGCAACTCGTACCTCGGCAAGGACGTCATCGAGGCGCAAGACGAGAAAGAGCGGATCAAGGCGGAGCTCGATCCCAAGTTTGGCACCAAGTACCGCGGCCTCGTCGGTAGTCTCCTCTACGCCGCCGTGGTGAGCAACCCCGACATCTCGTACACGGTGGGCCAACTTTGCCGCGCGATGTCGTTCCCCACCGTGAACCTTTGGCACGCGGCGCTGCATTGCCTTCTCTACCTCAAGAACCGTGGCACCATGGGCCTCAAGTACTACAAGAACAATGGCGATAGCCCTATCATCGGCCTCTTTCGTCAAGGTGAAGGCATGGTACGCGGCATGGTCGACGCATCGTGGGACGTAGTACGTTCGACGAGCGGCTGGCTCATCTTCATCAATGGCAGCCTCGTCGATTGGGGCAGCAAGCGCCAAAACAGCATCTCCTTGTCGGCCAACGAAGCGGAAACGATGGCGGCCTCCCTCGCTTCGCAGCGTATCGAGAACTTCCGTAACACGCTCGCGGATCTCGGTTGGAAGCAAGCGGAACCAAGCCCGCTCTTGTCCGACAGCAAGGGTGCAAAGGCACTCGCGGACAATCCCATCATGAAGGGTTTGGCCCGTCACATCCATCGTCGTGAGCTCTACGTGCGTGAGCTCACGCAGAAGAATGTCTTACGTGTCTACCACGTTCAGACCGAGCTCAATGTGGCCGACATGATGACGAAGCCCTTAGCGGCGAACAAGTTCACCAAGTTCCGTGGGCTGATCATGGTTCGCATCTGAGATCTTGCTGCCTTGCGAATCCCTCATTTGTTGCCCTTCTCCGGGGGATCAGGTCAAGGGGGGGTGAGAAGCGCAAGGCTTCATGCAAGGCTTCATGTGTGTCGTGAACCCAAGGCCTAGCTATGGCTAGGTGGTGTGCAAAGCATTTGTTCTTGTTGGGGTTTTGTTTTTGAGTCGGTTACGGCGGTTGAGTCGGTTACGGCGGTTGAGTCGTTTGAACGGACAACGGACCGTGCAAGGGTAGAGACCCCTAAGAGACAAGTAACAAGACAGCTTTCGCCACTCAGCGCATGAAGGAGTACAACACCTTGGTGACCAACAAGACCTTCATCGACGAGAAGCCAATCAAGGAAGTGGGACGCGCCATCCCACTAGGTGAGACTCTCCGCTACAAGCGCGACGGCATCCGCAAGTCGCGCATGTACGTGCAAGGCTTCCGCCAAGTCCCGGGCATTGACTTTGACCTCTCGTACTCGCCAACCATCTCCCATGGCGGCTTTCGACTGTTCTGCGTCATCTCCGTCATCATGTGCACGTACAAGGGCGCCGCCGATGCCATCTCCGCGTACACGCAGAGCGAGTTGCCCCCCAACGAGCGCGTTTGGGTACGCATGCCCAAGAACTACCGCAAGTACGATGAACACGGACAAGAGCTAGCGGCCCTCTTGGGACAATCGCTCTATGGCTTGGTGCAATCCGGCCGCAATTGGTGGCTCAAGTTGTCCATGTGGCTTGAGGCATTTGGCTTCATCGTGGCGTTCAGCGAGCCATGCCTCTACGTGCTCCGTGATGAGGATTCCTTCATGGTCATGGCCACGTACGTGGACGACATGCCGTGGGGCTCCAATGACATGAAGCTCGTGCGCAAGGTGTTTGAGGCCATGGAGAAGGATGGCTTTAAGCTCACTTGGCATGAAGGTCTCGATGAAGTACTTGGAGCCCAACTCAAGGAAGTGAGTGATGGAATCATTCTTCACCAAGGAGACTACATCAACAAGTTGGTGGGCGCGCACCTCGAAGAGATGACCAAGTACGAGGACACGCTGCGCAACACCGTCGACACGCCATGCAACTCGTACCTCGGCAAGGACGTCATCGAGGCGCAAGACGAGAAAGAGCGGATCAAGGCGGAGCTCGATCCCAAGTTTGGCACCAAGTACCGCGGCCTCGTCGGTAGTCTCCTCTACGCCGCCGTGGTGAGCAACCCCGACATCTCGTACACGGTGGGCCAACTTTGCCGCGCGATGTCGTTCCCCACCGTGAACCTTTGGCACGCGGCGCTGCATTGCCTTCTCTACCTCAAGAACCGTGGCACCATGGGCCTCAAGTACTACAAGAACAATGGCGATAGCCCTATCATCGGCCTCTTTCGTCAAGGTGAAGGCATGGTACGCGGCATGGTCGACGCATCGTGGGACGTAGTACGTTCGACGAGCGGCTGGCTCATCTTCATCAATGGCAGCCTCGTCGATTGGGGCAGCAAGCGCCAAAACAGCATCTCCTTGTCGGCCAACGAAGCGGAAACGATGGCGGCCGCGATGCGGCTTGAGCGGCGTGGTGCGGTGTCCTCCTTGCCATCTTCCGACTCGAATGGCCCGCGTTGCACTTCGCCACTTGGCGTAAGCGTATCGTTATCCTCCTCATCGGACTCGATGATGCGGCGGTGACGTTGAGGAGCTCGGATAGGCGACGTGGTGTCGGAGGCATTGTCGCTATTGTCCTCTTCCACCTCCGTGATGGGGCCCGAGTAGGAATGCTCCGAGGGCGTGTAGTCCGGATCCTCGTGGTCCTCCGGGATGCCAAACGCGTAGATTGAGCCATGCATCTTGCCGTATTGGTCGGTCTTGTCAATGGGGATCTCACCCCCCCTCGTGGTTTTCCACGGGAACTCGGACT
This sequence comes from Isochrysis galbana, assembly GCA_018136815.1. Classification (NCBI taxonomy): domain Eukaryota; phylum Haptophyta; order Isochrysidales; family Isochrysidaceae; genus Isochrysis; species Isochrysis galbana. Next base: position 24,816 of record JADDIW010000128.1, read on the forward strand.
CCATGAAGGTGGCGTGCACACCGCTCACAAACACCTTGCCCGTCTCGAGCGACATGAAGATGTTGCCCGTGTGGTAGCGTGCCGGGCCCAAGTAGATGCACTCTTGTGCTTGCTCCGACAAGTTGTTGTCGCGGTACGCCTTGGGCTTCTGCACGATGGCCTTGCAACCGAACACCTTGAGCATGCTCAGGTTGACCGTGTGGCGGATGCCGGCACGCACTAGAGGAGGAGCAGTGTCTTTGGCGCCGGGGATGCGGTTGATGATCACCATCGCGGGATAGAGCGCAAACTCCCAATACTCTTGGGGGGCATTGCACCCCAGGAGCAATGGACGCATGGTGCGCTCGAGCAACTTGACCGCGATTTCCGCAGGGTTGCCCCACGGCTCGTACGGGTTGCTCTCTTGCTTGCGGATCAAGTTGCTATCGCAAATCTCTTGCACCTTGTCGCTCTTGAGCACGGGCTCATTGTCCGAGTGCAAGCGCTTCACGATGAAGAACCCTTGCGTGTCCGCCAAGAAGCCGGATCAAGGCGGAGCTCGATCCCAAGTTTGGCACCAAGTACCGCGGCCTCGTCGGTAGTCTCCTCTACGCCGCCGTGGTGAGCAACCCCGACATCTCGTACACGGTGCTCTTTGTCTCTCGGCGGGGGTACCAGATGAGTGGCGAAAGCTTTCTTGTTACTTGTTTCTTAGGGGTCTCTACCCTTGCACGGTCCGATGTCCGTTCAAACGACTCAACCACGTTCAAACGACTCAACCGCCGTAACCGACTCAACCGCCGATCACGTAACCGACACAAAAACAAAACCCCAACAAGAACAAATGTTTTGCACACCACTTAGCCATAGCTAGGCCTTGTGTTCACGACACACATGAAGTTGGGTAAAGAAACAGGGCAGTAGAAAGTGGGTGGATGAATGTGAAGGTGAACACTCAAGTGGCCACCTTTCCACACAAAGAGAGAAACCCGCGCTCGCGAGTAGCTGCCCCGGCGAAAGGGAGGAGCTGCGGGGCAGAGGTCTCCAGTATAATGGTAGTATACTGGAGTGTAAAAGAGAAGCACGCGAGGGTCGGATTCGAACCCCCGCCCTCTGCTTTTGTGTGGCGCACATATATACCACTGGTCTATAGTGCGCCACAAGCGCTTGTCTCTTCGTTTTCCTTATTGCGAGAAAAGCTAAAAAAAAACCGTTTAACCGCCCTAGAGAGCAGCCGGCCCAACTTTCAGCGCGTGTCAAGCCTTAGGAAAGCTGAATGCGGTGAAAGGACACACTCCATTCATAAACTCGGTCGCACAAACACGTTCGCAAGCACTACAGGCTCAAACGGTGGTTGAAACGCACCGCAACTTGATGCGCAACCATTTCGGGTCCTTAGACCCCTCATCGGCGTCTGGCTTCACCCACTCGATAGCGCCTTCGCCCCACTTGGCGCGGATAATTAAAGGAGGTACCGCACGGGCCGCCTTCACGAGTTTCCTTACGTCAACGTCTAGCACTTCATCCTTGTCTGCAACGCACGGCTTTGGTAAAATGCCACTTTGACTGCCATTCTTCGGAGGCCGAGGGCACCGCTCGCCGCCACGCCTCCAGTCGCGACATGGGACGGCGCGTACGCGGTGCACACGGTTTACAGTAGCGATGGTCCCGTCGGGTTGGTAGACTTCTTGTTGGCGCTCGATTTGGCGAATCACCTGCAGGGTGGGCGCAAGAGGCTAGGCAATTGAGCAAGGCTTGTGGAGCAAGCCGCTGTTGTTTGCTAACGAGGGCCTGGAAAGACGGCAGCTAAGTTTGAGCGCCATACTATTAGCTCACCTTGTCGATAATCCCCAAGCAGTCCTTGCGCTCCTTTTCGGCCTCCCTTGCCGCCGCCCTCTCTGCTGCTCTTGCAGCCTGCGCATCGGCCCGTGCTGCATGCGCATCGGCCCGCTGAGTAGCTGTCTTCTGCTTGACCTTTTCCTCGGCGGACTTCTTCTTTGTTTGAAGATTTTCCTTTGCAAAGCGCTCCCTCGCCGCCGCCTCGGCAGCTTGGCGAGCTGCGGCCTGGCGCTGAGCCGCCGCCTCTTTCACGGCCATTGCCTGAGCCAAGAAGATCTGGCGTTCCCTCTCAAGGTCGTCCGCCGATTTCTTCCCTTTGCCCTGCGGGGTGGGTAACAAAGTAGAGTGAGCTAATAATGCAGTAGCGGCATGGATGTTCGCGACTGCAGGGAAAGCTCGGCGGTGTCCGCGGTGCATGCGTTCATGCAGCTGCGGCCTCACGCGGCGACGCGTACCTGCTTCGGCGCCGCCGAAGGAGCATTGTCATTTGCCTTCTTCTTAGAGGATTTCTTCTTTTTCTTAGCCCCAGCGGCGCTCCCAACCACAGCTGACACTCCTGCATTAGAGAAGGGCGTTTCCGCAGCTGCGTGCTGGGGAGTGGGCTGTCCGGGCGTGCAAGCAGCAGGAACGTTCCCATAGCCACCCATATTCGCTTGATGCGACGCCAACAGCTCACGACCGGCTGGAGCTTGCTGAAGAAATGTATTGAGCACACTCTCTTGCTTATCGTGCGGCATACTGTCCATGACGTCGCGCAGGTCAGGGCGTATGGAAAACATGAGCTCTCTAGCCATCTGGCTTAGCGTGGAGCCCGGAGCCGCGACTATGCTCGGTATGGTTGCAGCGACATGAGCCGGAGGGCCAGCGCGCATCCGCTGTGGTTGCGCTTTCGCCTTTCGCTGCGCTTCCGCCCTCCTCCTCGCCTCGGCGGAGCGGTGCTCAGCCTCCAAGCGTTGTTGTTGTTGCATCACCTGTTGTTGTTGCCGTTGCTGAACGATATTCAGTTGGCGCTGCTGCCACGCATCTCCACCAGAGCCCACACGTTCATTCCCGAGGGGATTGCCAATTGCGTCCTGTTCACCGCCGCTGCAATACCGAGTCATGACCTCGCCAAAGACGCCGTCGTGGCCCTGATAATGTACCGCCCTGCCTTGCGATGCATTCATCGGAAGCCCTGCGCTGTGAATGTCCAAAGACATCCCGCCGTGAGACGCTCCATCCGACAGGGCTCGTCCGCCACCACCATAGCTGCCCAAATCGCTATGGAAACCGCCACCATAGCCGCCCAAGCCGGAACCGCCATAGAGCGCAGCGCGCTGCCTCTGAGCGTCGTACTGACGATGAGCCTCAGCCGCTTGGCGCTGCTGCGCGGCCTGACGCTGCGCCTCGAGCGCGGCCTGGCGATGCGCCTCGAGCGCGGCCTGGCGATGTACTTCCAGTTGCCGTGTTTCGGCGGCGGCCGCCTGTCGCTGCTGCGCCTCGCGGTGCCGCTGTTGCAGCATGGCTGCCTCTTCGTAGGATTGCACGCACGAGAAGGGGACTGAGTTGCCCATCGATCCCGATCGCTGTTGCTCGAGCATCCGCATCTGTTGTTGTCTGCGCTGCTCCATCAAGAGTCTGCGCTGCTGCTCGGCAACGGCCGCTCCACCACTCACCGCGGCGGCGCCGCTCAGGTTTTGCAGACACGTTGCCTTTTGGGTTTCGCTCAATATCGCTGATGGCGCACTTCCGGCAACGTCAAATCGGGGTCGCCCAAAGGTGAACGCGTCTGTAGATGCGTGCTGCACGTCGACAGGCCTACCATATTCCGAGGCGGCAGCAACCACATCAGGAAGCAACGTTTGGCCATACCCATCACCGGCATGCATGTCGGGACTGCCTGCAAAGCTCTCGAAGTTTGCGGAGCGCATGCTCAACTGCTGCCTCATTGCGGCTGCAGACTCCTGCAGTTCGTCGAGCGTTGGCAAAGCGCTCGTGTGGTGGCGCATCGTTTGCGGGCGAGGCATTGGTTGTGAGGAGCGCGCTTGCGCGACACGTGGCTGCGCATGCGAGATGCTTCCGGAGGACCGGCGCCCTCCCGTCTTTGCTGAGCTTGAGCCCTGTCGCATCTGCAAGCCAGCGTCCCTGGTGCGAGCCTCAGCTGCCGCCTCCCGAGCACGACGGTTAGCTAGGGCGTTGGCTGCCGCAACACGTTGCGCCTCTGCCTGCCGGATGCGGGCTGCCTCGGCGGCGGCAGCACGTCGCTCGAGGGTGGTGACCAAGGTTTCTACAATAGATGCAATTTCCTAAAAGGAGCGGCCGACGCACGATCGTGACCAGCTAGTATGCCGCTGCCCCGCGAGCGGCCACAAGCACCGGGCACCGAGCTAAGATGGAGCTATGTCATATGACAACCGCATCGCCCCACACCGAGATTGCACTACTGGGAAGGCCGAAGCAACTAGCAGCGCAGCAAGGACAAACCTGTTGTTCTGCCGCCAGCTTTCGTAGGTTAGCCTCATGCGCAGCTTCGAATGTGAGCATGGCCAACGTTGCATCTAGTGACGAGAGATCATCGAGTGTCTTCCAAGACTTCAAGGATAGTGGTTCTTCGGAATCTGTGGCTGCTGCCCGCGGGACTGGAACCTACACGGTGTAGGGGAAGTGTAAAACGACGAGATTGTGCCTATCTCGTCGGCATCCATCAAGATGCTTGGCCGCGGTGGGGCGGTTGGGAATGCACGCACCTTTACTGACAAGGTAGCTCCGGGCGAAGCACCCTCGGGAATCATCACCGTAGCTTGACCGTTGCCTTGGAGTTGTAGTTGCATCACACTGCCCGGCTGGGCGTCATGAGGTATGCGCACGGCGATGATAACCTCCTGAGAAGAAAGGGTTTCGACGGTAGGAGCGTGTGCCTGCTGGGTGGACGCACACGCAGTGCAGGCAAATGCAGAGCGGCAGAGCGCCGCAAGTGCGAAAGTTGCCCATGGCGCGACACGTGGACATTGAGGCACCTGCGGCGCTGGCTCAACCAAGTACTCCACAAAGCCTCCCTCTCCAACACGCCGCTCGAGGAAGCGCAACCCTGAGTTCTCTGTCGCGCCGGCATTTGCACCGCCCCCACGGCCAACGCCGTGCAATTTTTGCAGACGCCGCACAGCTGCAGACTGGGTGTCTAACAGCAACGCCTGCAGTGCCACGCGCAAAGTAGTAAGCGAAAGACGGTACGGGTAGATAGGAGTGCTAGGGCTATTGGGCAGCGGCACGCACCTCTTCTAGTGCACCAAGGAGCACTGCTAGTTGTGCACTAGACCGCGTTTGTCTTGCACGCAGCCTCCAACGTTTGGCTGTCCGCGCCATGACGGCGATTGCCTCCGCAGTGGACCCTCCTGCCAACTGCCGCTCGACGCAACGCTCACAGAACCAATCTCCGTCGGGAACGCTCTCCAAGGGCACCGCGAGGCAGCGCTGGTGGTAAGCACCGTCGCATCCAGGAGAATCACAAAGCAGAAGCGCGCCTAGACTGGTTGATTCGTGTGCATACCCGCAGACCGCACATGTCTCGTCGCCATCTGATTCCTCCTCGTCCATATCTCTGCGTAGAAAGCAGGAACCGAAAGGTGTGTCAGCTAGCGCCTTGCCGATGGAGCCATAGTGAGGCCTCTCAAGACGCGTTTGGCTGGTCCCGCTACGTCATGGATGCTTTGCATTCGCAAGTAGGGCTGCGCGCCCTCACACTGAAGAGACGAGTTGATCTGCTCTAGCGCGCACGGCGAAAGGGGGGGGGGGGGGGGGCTACCCATCTGGGCCGATTGTAGCACTCAAATCGATGTGTTGCAGGATGCCCGCCTCTTCACTCGCAGGCAGCCACTCGTCGACCCCAACGCGGCCTTCGCTGAAGTGCACCAGCACCTGTAGTGCGCATAAAGAACGGGCCGGGTGTGTTGGTACCAAGCCATATGCTGGCAACGATGGCAGCACGGCCTCACGATAGAGCCGCGCCAAAGGGATGTGTGTAACGCGAAGCGTATAACGTCTACTGGGCTTGGTCTCCGACTTGGTTTGGCGTCATGGGCACCTGAATTTCACTGGCGCTGCCGCAGCCAATTGAGTCGACGATTCCCTGCCTCCAGTCAGCGGCTAGAACCGACTCATCGCCCTCCTCCCCCTCATCTGCCGCCTCACGTGCGCGTAGAGCGCCGCCCACTCGGTAGGGAAGGCCGGCCGTCGCGGCACAGCTGTTCGAGCATGCCTCGCACCACCAATTCTCGCCCGGCGGGAGGCGAAGCATTGGTCGTGGAAGGCAATAGAAATGGAAGCCGCGGTCGCACCTGGAAGCATGGGGAGCGGGGTATTTCTTTACAATGCCTTGTAATCTTGCTCCTCGAAGGGAAAGGGCTTATGTTGACGAGGCGGAGAGGCCGTGGCATAAAAGACGGCAGAAAAAGCCGCGTCTCTGCGTGCAACTCGCTTTGCTGGCTCACAGAACTTCCACGGCTCACCCGTCGCAGAGAAGCATTTTGGGGTTGTCCTCTTGTCCTGAGCAAATTTGACAGCGGATGTCATCGTCGTCGCTCTCAAGTGGCTCTTCCACCCCGTCCACAACCCGAAGGCGGCGGTCGAACTCGTCGTCGGAATCAGCGTCGACGACGGCCTTGCCTCGAGACACCCTTCTAGGTCGAGTCGTTGCTGCTGAGCTACGCGGCGCCGGCCCGCCATTCACCGTGGCAGCGCCATCGGTCGCCTTCTCGGCAGCCCTCTCACTCTTGGCGCTGCTCTTCCCCTTGCGCCCACCGCGGCCTCTGCCGCGGCCTTTGCTAGCACGAGCAGGTTTGGCAGCTGCAGCAGCACGGGCCTTAGATGCGGTCGCGCCTGCAGCCGCCGGGGCCTTATCAGAAGCCGCCATGGAGCCGGCGCGTGATTTGGATGTTGAAGGTGAGTCTGAAAGGGCTGCCAGTTCTCGGGGAATTTTTTGGCGCACCGGTCGCGATGGAGGCTGGTCACCGTCGGCGGCGTCCTCGTTATCGCCGTGGGGCCGCTTCAGCCCGCCAACCCGGTCAGCTAAAACTCCGTGCTGTGTAGATGCGGATTCGGACTCCTGGACGTCGTCGGCGCCTTCGTCGCGAGCGCGTTTCCGCGAGCCGCCTCGGTCGACAGGCCTTCCCACTGGCGCAGATGTACTCTCATCCCGGTTACGAAGCTCGGGCTCCGTTACGTCACTGCATCTCTCCGCGTGCACCGCATCCTCGCGGACCTCAGCTTCTGTCACGTCACTCTTGGCGTCGATATCCACTGCTGCCGAGGCCGAGGTGGTGCTCAGACCGTCGGCGACCTCAGTCATCGACGCAGCATCTTGCGGAGACCTAGAACTGTGAGCCCCCTCCGCTGCCGCCGCAGCCTCGCCCATCTCGACGTCATGGTCGGCGAGCGCTGCCGTGGTTGCTCCAACTCCCGCCACCACCGGCGCCATGGCATGTGCCACCGTGGCATCAGCTGCGCCCATAAGCAATGAGCGGCTTTCCGTAGTCTTCGAACGCACAGCGGCCGCTTGACATATGCTGTCGAATCGAGCAGATGCACCGACGGTCAGTGAGGCTCGCACCCAAAGCCGTACGTCGTCCACACTCGCAGCGTCGTTCCTCACAATCGGATAAGTGCGCAAGCACAGCCGTATGCGGAGCGCATGAAGCGCGGCGGGGGCCTGCGCGGCGCGCAGTGCAGCATCCATCTCGGCGCTCACGATGCCATCCAAGGCTCCGGGGGGTGCCGGCACGGAGGGTAGACCGGCGGAAGCTCGCATCTTGCGCGCACAAGCAACAGCCGCCTCCAGCGGCGATGCAAAGACACCAAGCTTTTGGCCCTCGTAGACCGCGCCCCATTGTTGAGTTTGAGGGTACTGTAGTACGCCAGGGGGGGAGAGGTCGGGCGTGGGGGTGGGGGTGGGAGGGGGGGCATCGCAAAGCGTGAGCGCGCCAGCCGAACACCACGCTATGTGCGAGCAACGTACAAATCGTTGTGAAAGCTGTTCCCAATGGCCGGCGCACCTGATACACTCCCTTGTAGCCCGACGCGGCACGATTTGAGAGCAAAAGTTCGAACCTCTCACCGTTGGAGTAGGCGATCTCGTGCGGCGCATTCGCCACAGCAGCCGCCGCGACCGCGGCGGCAACGGCCAGTCGCTCGGCGCCGCGCGTCCGCCGAGACGAGCGCTCAACAGCGGATGTCTCCGACGCGTTGGTGGGCGTCGTTGGCCTGGAGCCAAGGGATTTGGTAGGCGTAGCAGACCGTGCGCGGGGAGGAGGGCGGCCACCGGCCTCGACGGGCAAGTTCACTGCAGATGCCTTGCCAGCTTCTCGCGCAGCGGCTACAGCCTCCGCCTTCGCGGCGTCTGCCGCAGCACGTTCAGCGGCTTGTTGCGCAGCAGTGAGCGGGACCCGCCGCCATTCGGATTGAAACAGGACGCTGTGCACATTCTGTGGGGATGCAGTTGTTCGCGATGTCAGACTACAACCGGGTGAAACGGGCTGCCGGACAATGGATCACGGCCATGCTGGGAAGGAGGGTGTGGCAACTCGTAGTGGTCTGCCGCGCCTTCGCGGGAGGCGAGGGGCCTCCTCGAAGCTATGCGGCTGTCTACACGCTCACACGTACGATAGCGAAGACATAAACCCTAGCCGACGAATGCAATAGCATACCTGCTCAAACTCCAGAGCGTATCCGCAGATCTCGCGCACGGCGCGCAGCTGGGTTTCGGCCTCACTCTGTGATGCCAATTGTGGTCGTGCTTCGACTATGGCCCCCTTTCCGCTTGCAACGCCAGGAGATTGCTCGGGCTCGGAAACACCTGCGCACGCGGCGTTCACGACGGACGCACGCCACGCCTCGCGCTCCTTCTCCCAAGCCTCCGTCAAGTAGGGACGTGCCACCGCTGCCTCAAGAGCGAGCAATCGGAGCGCCTACGGATCGCCGGGCAGGGCGAGGGAAGGGCGCTCAGTTTTGGTCAATACCAGCGAGCCGTGGAAGCGACATGTGCGTGACCTTTGCGCGATGAATGAACGTCGCTTAAATATCCACCGTGCACACGCAAGATAATCGGAGCACGCCGTGGGGGACAATGGATGCGCTGTTGCTCTCGCCAAAGCTCTTTTGCTGACCTGTCTCTGGATCGGTGATGGGCGCGGCCGTCCGTCGCCTCCCACCCAACAACCGCCCACATGCTCGGCGAAATCGTTTGGTGCCCCACGAATGCGTTTCCCACATTCGGGGCATTGGTGAGAGACGCCCTTCAACAGATCCTTCGGCGGGGCCGCCGGCCAAAGTTGACGTGCACTACATGGAGGGCGGCGTTGTGGCCCAAGAATGACTGCGCTCTTTGGTGCGGGCACTTTCAGAGTCGGGTGGCGACTGATGTGTTGCTGAATCGCCACCTGACAATCGAAGAGGGGCGCCCAAGAATGACACGCTCAAAACAGGTGTAAGCCAAAGCCGCGAACCACTCACCCGAATGCCAACAAATGAGCCTCAGCGCCCGCACTCTCACAATACAGTGCGGGGGCGGCGCATACAATGAGTGCTCTCTCGCGCTTGCCTCGTGGATCGAGCTCTGCTTTGAGGTCACGCAACTCGTTAGCGTTATTGAACGACGCGAATGATGCTTCCGCCGCCTTCTCTTCAGTAGACGCTAGCGCGTCCTCAACGTTACCGCTGTCGGGTGCGTGTTCTGGCATTTCCGACGAGGCACCAACAGCCGTCTTTCCCAAGGCTGCTTCAGGCGGCGCAGTGCATGCGTTCTCCCTCCCAACAAAGCTCTCTTGTAGAATATCGGTGGTCGGCACTGCTGCAAGGTTAGCACCAGCCAACACATCTCCCCTCGAGTCAGCTCCGTCCGACACAGCGGTCGGGAGGGAGTCCATCGGGTGTACGTCGGAAGGCTTGGTCTTCGGCCCGCTCGGCCGCGCCGCCTCGCCGCAATCGCTCCGCCTCACACCAGGTGATGTAACGACGACGGCGGGTTCAGCTGTCGACAAGCTTCCTTGAATTTCGCGCATGCCAGCATCCGATGAGCGAGCGTCATGCCCCGCGCTTGAGCCTGACGTAGTCGCGTCTGTCACCATCGTGTCGGTGTTTCGGTTGTCCGGCTCACGAAGAGCGTCGGCGTTGCCGGAAGCAACGCCGTCTTGTACGTGATGTGTGTCGTCAAGATGCAGAGCACCAACGTTGCTATCCACTTCCATAGCCGTGTCATCGGCACCAGACTGAGTAATCTGGCCAACAATGTCGGCAGCCTCCGCTGCCTTGGTCTTCGTGCAGTGTATGTCCGATCGAGCGGCCAGAGAAGAAATGGAGCGCTCGGCCACTTCGATTATCCTTTGTATTGCTCTCGTGGGCTCGGGAGGCCATGCTGGCAAAGGGGAAGTTGCTCTTCGTCGTTGCGCCACTGCGGCAGCCTTGCAGATGGGATTGAAGCTCACAGACGCGACGGACCAAACGTCGTGTGAAGCCTCCGCATTCGGCTCCGATGCCTTAGATGATTCGACATGGTTTCCTTTCTCTGTGGAAGCTACTATGTTGCGCACGCAAACTGAGCTTGTCTCATCAGCTTGGTCGGACGGCAAAAGCGACGCAAGCCCTCCGGCGGTAGCCCGCTCGCGAGAAGACGGCGCTGCAGGCGGACTCGAGGGCACTGGAGCGGCCTCAAAAGGAGCCGGTGGTGCTCCCATAGCTGGCGATGCTGTCACCCCAAAAGCCGCAGCCCCGGTGGCGCTAGAGGGCGCGTGTTCAGAGGGCTCGACCGAGGGTGCAGGTGTATTGGCAGGTGCGGGCGCAGCTTCGGCGGGTGCCGAATCCCTTGCTTTCGACTCCGTTTCCATCATGGGATGGCGCTGCAAATAGCAGGGACCCTCGGGGGTCTGCCATAGAGTGCGGTGCCACCTGCGGGACGGTAACACGGAGCCACAAAATGAGCAAGAGGCATCGGCCTCACGCGTCAGGGTCGTCGAGAAAGGAGATCTCGGCCATCCCCCCCTGGGAGGCAAAGGGCAACACGGGCGGCGCGGACAGCGCGCGGCGGACCACACGCATCCCGAGGGGTGTCGGCAACGAGGAGAGCAGGACGAGCAGGCGCACCGGTCCTTTCCGATGGGTTCGACCTTTGGTAGCGTATGCATAGCCTTGTGCTGCACAATGCCTGCCGATGCCGCTGCCTCCCAATCCCAGGGTGATGAGCAAAGGCGGTCCATGCGGGCATCGAGTACACGGCGCACCTGTGCGTAGACGAGAAAGGTTGGCGGGATTAAGGGAGCTTATGTCAGGTCGGCGGTAAAGGGGCATGCGACGCATATTGCGCGCAAAGGGTGCGGCGCGGCGTGGCGCGGCGGGGAGAGGGGGGGTGGGAGCATGGTTACCGGTAGCGAGTTGAGCGCGGCGTCGCAAAGAAAAGACAGCAGATGCGCGCGTTCCTCTGCGGGCACAGCGGAGTACCTGCAGCAAAGCAAGAAGGCGCGTAGAGAATGCCGCTCAGACGAGCGCTAGACAAGCGCAAGTCACGAGGGGCGCTGTGGCATGTGAGGCACCAAGCCGCACGCGTGCATCACGCTAAGGTGCCGGTGACACGGATGGATGGCAGAGGGCGCGACTCACTCGGTAGAGTGCAGCGTGGCGAGCGTCTCTGTGTGTGGGTACCGCAACTCCCTAGCCGCTCGTCGCAAGAGCTCGGGCCACGAGTGGTGGATGCGTGCCGCAGAAAGGATCTGGAGGGAGAATCGACATGGGCGAGCGGCAGCGTCATTCTAGTGCGGTCGGGCTTGTCCCTCGGGCTTCCAAACAACTCGGTGTGCAGCTGTGGCGATCGCCAAGGCACCTGGTTGGCGAGGTCTGAAGAGACAGCTGTGAACTCATGGGCCGAGTCGATGACGTCGGCATCGTCGATCGAGGAGTCGACGGCAACACGAGACGCACGCGCTAGGAAGGTGAGCAGCGTGATATGAAGCTTGTGTAGAGAGGGCACGTCGCCTGCATTGTGAAAGGGGGGGGGGGGGGGGGAGCGATGTGGTTGGGCAACCGGACGAGGCGGGGGCGCCGAGGCGCGCTCCGGCGTCGGGTCGTGGGGGGCCTGATGGGCTCACCATGGATCACGGCCGCCTTCACCTCGGGCATGGCGAATCCAGCGAGCACGGGCGGCCCATCCTCCGCGGTAGCCGAGAGGCCGAGGACGTCAGCAAATGAATGCAGGAATAGCGTCACCTGCGAGCGAGCGTACCACATCGGTGGTGGGCAAGCAAAGCGGCAGCCGAGCAGGCGAGGCGATGTGGAGCCGCGAGCCCCGGGGCAGTTCCGCGCCTGCAAAAGATGGCTATTGAGGCCCTCCTCCTTCTCGTCGCACTTGCGCCTCGCCTCAGCCGCTTCCTCTGAGCGCAGGCGCGCTGCGTACGCCTCCATGGAGATAGCCAGTGAGGCCGCAGTGATCACGTCCTTGGAGTGAACGGCGGGAGCCGATGCTGGTGCAGCGCTCGATGATGGCGGTGCGGCCAAGGGAGGCGTCGCAGAAGAGGCGCCCGCTGCCGCCGGCGGGGGCGGTGGTGGAGGGCTGGGTGCAGGCGGCGCCCCGGCTGGCATAGCCGACTGTGGGGGCACCCGCTCGTTGCTGAGCGCAGTAGGCTCCGAATCGCCAGCCGCCCTAGCGCGTGCATGCGTCTCCCTGGCCGTCGCCCCCGCCCCACCACCTGGCGTCAAGAGCTCTGTGGCAGGCTGTGAGGTCGCCTGGGCGCCCGGCTCGGCCTCCATGTACGCAACCTCTCCGCCAGAAGATGGCGAGGCGTGTGGTGCAGGGTCGGGTGCTGCCGCAGGCTGCGGCTCGGCAGTCTGGGCAGTCAGCGGCAGAACCTCCACCTCCTCGCCCAGAGGCACTTTGCCACAACCGTCAATGCGGCGGTTCTCCATTGTGCCAGATGGTGCTGTTCCACTCGTTGCCGCCGGCAGCTTTCCGGCCACGGCGCTCTCGCGAGCATCCGGCTCGGCCGTAGGGGGCACTGGGAGCTCCCCTTCCCTATGAGAGGGCGTGTCGGCTGCACAACTGGCCTGATGCTCCCCACCTTTGTCGGTGGGACATGCCGGCGCTTCAGCTATGTCACTGAGGGAAGCTACTCGCGGCACATCCTCGACCGGGCACCGTTGGTCCGGATTCAACCCCGCAGGACCGCCCGGGCCGTTGGCATTTTCATCGGTAGCTGCTCCCTCGAGTCTGTCGAGGGCAGTCTTCGGCTTGACCTGCTTTGGCTGGATGAACCGGTCGCCGTCGGGTTGTGCACGCTCAGTCTCGCACTCAGCCTGGCACACGCTCGCCTCGTGCACAGTCACAGACTCCGCCGGCGGCGCTGACGAGGCATCTTCGTGCCCCGCCTCCGGGGTGTCTCGCCTTGCCTCCTCTCCGGCGCATTGCGCGGCATGCGGTACCCCGGTTGAGGAACAAGTGGAGGTAGTCTCAGTAGCGCGCGGCGTAGCAGCCCCGTCCTGAGGCGCGCCGGCTTGGTCCTCAGCGCGCGCCGCTGCCGCCCCCGCTTCGGCACCCCTCCTGGCCTCCTCGACTGCACGGCGAGCATCCTCCTCGGCCGCACGCTTGGCCGCCGCCGCTGCCTCCGTGGCCTGGCGCTGGCGTGCGGCCACGAGGGCGGCCGGCGTGAGCAGGTCGGCAAGCAGGTGGACCTGTTTAGCACGAGGGCAAAAAGTGAGGCAGCCGGCCCAGCGGGTGCTCACAGGTGGAGGGGCGGTCGCAGCGTGCAGTCTCTTCACCTCGGCGTCGTCGGGGAGCGCACTGAGCTCCGCACTCCACTTGTTGAGCAGCGCGATCTCGCACGGAGGCTCGAAGGGCGGAAGCTTGCGCGTTGCCTCGGCGATGGCTGCATTCTCCTTGCGCGCACCACGCGCCGCCTTGGTACTCGGAGGCTTCGGGCCCTCGGAGGCAGCGCTGCGCTCGGCGGCACCTGAGACGCTCGACTTGCGCTTTTTCTTTGAGGGCTCCGCCTGTAGGTATAGTGGGGAAGGCGCACCGAAGGTCAGGAACCAACAGTGCGATCCACCCGCCCCACTCCCTCCATTCACACCATCCAGGAACTCGCGCCCATATACGATTGCTGATCCACCCTCCCTCCCCTTCACATTGCTCCGCCCACACAGTTGGGCAATCTGTCTCACACACGGAGGCCGATGGAGCCCCGGATCGAACGGCATTCCTCCGCAGGTCTCCTCGCTCCTCGTCGGGCCAGTAGCCGGGCTTGCAGTCGACAGGCCCTCTTCTCTTCTCCCCCGGCCCAACAGCGAAAGACTCGGCCATCTGACCCCCGCCCGTCAGCTGTCCGCATGGATTGAGAGGCGTGCAGGAGTCTGCAGAGGTGTGCACGAGCCCCGATCCTCTTCCGTGCCGTGCCACTGACCTGCCCGCCCTTCCAAGAACAGGCCTTCTTCTCCCAGGGGTCCCCCCCCCCCCAAAAAAAAGCGCAAGTCCACCGCCTCTCACCCTGCCACCCTCGTCTGCCCGCCTGAGTCCCTCCGCGCCACCACCTCCTTCCCGCCTTCTTCCGCCCCTGTCCTCTCAGGTGTGAGCACCCCGCGCCCACACCCACCATCTCTTTCGTTGCGCGTAGCCGCTGCTATGTGGCGAGTCACTCACCCTATCCAGCTCGTCTGGCCCCTCGTCGAAGCCCTTGTAGACCTTGGGCTCTCTCTTGCGCAGGGTGCGCTCGGGCTTGGGGGTAGGCATCGAGAGAAGGGGGCGGTGGTGCGCAGGGGGGGGAAGAGACAGAGATGGGGGCAAAATGGGGTGGGGGCGGCGGGAGGAGAGGCGAGGGGGGGAAGAAGGGCGGAGGAGGGGGTGAGAGAGGGGGGAGGAGGGGAGGGGGGGAGGGCAGAGGGGGGAGAGAGGGGAGAGGAGGAGGAGAGCGGGCAAGAAGGAGGGAGTGGGAGGACGGGGGGCAGGACGGGTGGGCGTAGGAGTGGAGGAGAGGCGGGGAGAGAGGCGGGTGGCGCGGCGCGCGGGGGGAGGGCGGGGGGAAGTGGCGCGGAGGGGGAGAGAAGAGGAGAGGAGGAGAGTTGTCAGGCGATGCGGCGTGAGAGGACGAAGGACCCCATCGTTATGTGAAATAAGTTGGCGTTGGGAATAAAATGAAGCCGGCTGGGGATGGGGTGAAGTCCGAAGGGGAAAGCCTCCCAAAGGGCATCGCAAAGTGCTGGAGGGAGCCTTCGCCAACCATAGTGAAAGAGAGGCGGGTGGGTGAAGGTGTTGCGGGTGTGGAGGGTGGGCGCGTGGGGAGAGAGGGAGAGAGGGGGCAGGTAGTACCGTGGCCCCTTCTTCTCTGAGAGGAGAGAGAGAGAGGGAGGCGAGGAGAGAGAGAGAGAGAGAGAGAGAGAGAGAGAGGAGAGAGAGAGAGTAGAGAGTAGAGAGAGGGAGAGAGAGGCAGAGAGTAGAGAGAGAGTAGAGAGAGGGAGGCGAGGAGAGAGAGGGAGAGAGGGGGAGAGAGAGAGAGAGAGGGAGAGGGAGAGGGAGAGAGAGAGAGAGAGAGAGAGGAGAGAGAGAGAGAGGAGAGAGAGAGAGAGGGAGAGAGAGAGAGAGAGAGAGAGGAGAGAGAGAGAGAGAGGGAGAGAGAGAGAGAGAGAGGAGAGAGAGAGAGAGAGAGAGAGGCTGCCCCTCGGTGGCGCGAACGGGATGAAGGGGGGGGGGCGGCGGGGGGGGGGGAGGGCGGCCGCCCCTCTCTCCTCTCCACGTGCAAGTCGAGCAGGAGAGGACTCCAGGACAAGTAGAAGAGAGAGGAGAGTGGAGAGTCTTCTCGCACGAGAGAAGGAGAGGCGGAGGAGGAGAGCCCGCGGCGCCCCCACCCGTGCGAATCTAAGGTACACTTACGACTTTCAAAAAGGGGCGACGGGCCGTCTCTCTGCCTCTCTGAGCGAGGGCACTCCACCCAGAGAGAGAGAGAGAGGAGGAGATCCGAGATTGGGCAGAGAGACACAGCCAGCCACCCACCCGTGGAATTCCTCTCTTCAATCCTTAACTTCACTGGTGTGCCCCTTGCCCCCCCCCCGCGCGCGCAAGGACCAGAGCACTACCGTGGCCCACCAGGAGAGGAGGGGGAGAGAGAGAGAGGGTGAGAGAGGGAGAGAGAGAGAAGAGAGAGAGAGAGGGAGAGGGAGAGGGGGAGGGAGAGAGAAGAGAGAGAGAGAGAGAGGGAGAGAGAGAGTGAGTGAGAGAGAGGGGGGGGGGAGGGGAGTGAGAGAGAAGAGAGAAGAGAGAGGGAGAAGAGAGAGGGAGAGGGGGAGGGAGAGAGAAGAGAGAGAGAGAGAGAGGGAGAGAGAGAGTGAGTGAGAGAGAGGGGGGGGGGGAGGGGAGAGAGAGAGAAGAGAGAAGAGAGAGAGAGAAGAGGGAGAAGAGAGAGAGAGAGAGAGAAGAGAGAGAGAGGGGGAGAGGACGTCCAACCACTCCGGTGGGCCGAGGGCGAGCTCCTATGCATCGCAAAAATAGACTTCCCATCCTCGTGCGGCAACCTCGTCACAGTTTGACCGGTGTGACGTCGCGTTCCGTCGAAAGAGGACCATGCGAACCACTGCTATTTTTACCCAATAGCCATCTCTTGAATCCGTATCAAATGTGTCTCGATAATCGATAATCACACATGGAACCATGCAAACGTAAAATACATGTAAAGGTGAAGTGTTGAAACACATCAACACATGGGGCATGGGGCGGTCAAACACTATTGTAACTGCTAAGGGTGTAAACATGAAAAGGAAAAGGAAAAGGTCAGGGCCCTACATGTGAATGTGCAAACACAGGAACAGTGATTTATTTCGGAGGCCCAAAACATATGTTTTTCGCTGTTTTATTTTGGGCGACCGCCCCCCACCCCCCCCCGCACATTTGTTTTTACACTGTTTTTCTCTGTTTTTTTGACGCCCAAAACATAAACATATATTTTTCGCTGTTTTATTTCGGGCGGCCATTCACGTTCGGAGACACACAGGCTGTGTACACAGGTCGTGCCCGCCAAGCACGGGCCAGTCAATAGTCCGCCCGTTTCTTTAGCACAACATCCCAACATGGAGCACAAAAAGTAGTTTTGTTTTCGCGTTGACGTGCTGAATTGACGGACAGCCTCGTGTTTTCGAGCGTCTCACGTTCGATTTCGAGGGACAGCCCCTCCTTTTCGCTCGATGGTTCGACAGTCTCATATGGTAAGACTGGTTGGCTACCGAAACATTGGCATTTGGGCATGCTGGTGGTCATGTACTGTGCTCATATGTGTCTTGGACTGGTGAAATGAAGACTAAAATTAGAATTACTTTAGTTATAATTTGGCAAAACTATAATAAATTTGATCTTTTTCTTCTGCGGCGGCGCGCGATGGCGGCCGCAGCGATGGTCGCTGGCCTCGCCAGTGGCCTCGCACGCGGCCTGTGGCGGCTCTGGCGAGGGTCTGCGCGGCCAGGAGGCCAGCA
Organism: Isochrysis galbana; assembly: GCA_018136815.1. Lineage (NCBI taxonomy): Eukaryota > Haptophyta > Isochrysidales > Isochrysidaceae > Isochrysis > Isochrysis galbana. The sequence continues at coordinate 42,096 of JADDIW010000128.1, forward strand.
GGCACCTCCCCCCACCATACCGAGGCGGTGCCGCGTGTGATGGGCCAGCCCATCATGCGCAGCACCGTCATTTTGACGGCTCGCGGCCAGCCGCGCACTGTACGTGCGCGAGAGGCTGGCAGCAGATGCCAGCAGGGGCGAGGTGGAGGGCGCAGGCGACGCCGTGCGATCGCGCAGGGCTCTGTACTGCCTGTCCGGGGGTAACCGTAACCGTGCCCGGGGCATGACGGTGCACGCGAAAGATCAGCTGAGCTGGTGGAACGGCCTCTGCGGTGATTGCAAAAAGAAGCACCTTGGAATCCTGCGCGGCAGGATTGCCCCTCGTTTCCGTTATGGTGCGATTCCCCTTCCAGACGGGATCGCCGACAGATCGCCTTCTGATCGTCGTCCGTCGTTGTCTGGCCGGAGTGTTTGGGTTTGATTTCAGTCGAGTTATGTGAGAAAGTCGTGGGGCGAGAGTCGGGGTGTTTTCCTGGGTGTCTCTGTCCGTCGTCCTGTCGCCAGTCGTCATCCGTCGTCGCTCTCGCTCTCGTCGCTCTCGCTCTCGTAACACTCATACCCTACAGCCTCGCCTCGCCTCGCCAGCCCCTGCCATCACAGCCCTCCTCACACTCACCCTCGCCTCTCGCCGCTCGTTTCATGTCGCTCTCGCCGCCGTCCTCGCCCTCGCCCAAGCCCTCCTGCCCGCCTTCCTCTGCTGACGGGCTTCAGCCCGTCAGCACCTCCGAACTCGTCTCCTCCGCCGCGCCTGCCGCCGGCATGGCCCCTTCCTCATTGCCCTCAGGCCCTATGGGCCATCACAATTCGTCATGGGCTGGTGTGGGTTGACCACAGAGAGAAATAATGTGTGAATGTGAACAATAAATAAGTGAACAATGACGACAATGGCAATGACAATAAACTATTAATGTGCATCCTCGTCCCTCCATCACCCCTCGTAGGCGATGCAGCGATGCAGCCATGCAGCGCGTCGGGCGTGTGCCGTGTGCACGCACGCTCGGCGAAGCACAAGCACAAGTTTCGAATCGAAATTGATCGAAATTTGGGCCAACGAGGCTCGAAATTTGCTGAAAAGTGATCGAAATTTCGAATCGAAATTTGGGTGGGTTTGGATCGAAACTCTGGCCGGGGCCAAGGGGCCTGGGACCCTAAGGAATCCTTGGACACCCAGGAGAGGTGGGAAATAGTGGTTAAAAAGAGTGAGTGACCGGTCTACTATAAGTTCTACTGAGCCACCACAACAAGAAAACTCTGACGGGAAGAGAGGAAGACCGAGAGAGAGAGAGGAAGGCGTGGGGAGAAGAAATGGAGAATGAGAGGAAAGAGCGCAAGGAGGAGAGGGCGAGATGTGGTGAATGTGAGAGCCAGAAGAGAGGAAGAAGAAGAGAGGGAGACGGGGAGAGAGAGGGAGGGAGAAAGAGAGCGGAGGGAGCGAGAGGCGCTCGAGGAGAGTTAGAAAAAGAGAGAGAGTAGTGAGAAAAGAGAGAGAGAGAGCGGAGAAGAGAGAGTGAGGGGAGAGAGTAGGGGAGGAGAGGGGGGGGGGGCGGAGAGAGAGAGCGAGGAGGAAGGGATGCCCCGTGGCCCTCCTCCCCCTCGGCGCGCTCACGACGCCTGCTCCTCGGCGACAGAGCAGAGCCTCCGTCGTGCTCGCATGCTCCGCTCTCTCCTCGAGAGAAGGAGGACGAGAGCAGGCTCGAGCGAGGGCGAGAGAGAAGATGGTCTCGTGCTGCGTCGGCGGATCGCGTGGGCTCTGTGGGGTGCGGGAGAGGTGGAGGCTGCTCTGGACGAGCTGAGGGCGATCGTGCGCTCCGACGAGGCGGGACAGACCGCCGCACACCGACTCGCTGCGCCGCTCCTACTCTCCCTCGGCCGGTATGAACAAGTACGCTGCGGAGCGGGAGGGGAAGCAGAGTGCTTTTGGGAGGACGGGAGGGGGAGGGGGGGCGAGAGAGGGAAAGGGGAAGGGGAAGGGGAGGGAGGGAGGGGGAGGGATGGGTCGGGGGGGGGAGGGGGAGGGGGAGGGGGAGGGGGGGGGGGGGGGGGAGGGGGGGGGGGGGGGCGAGACGGAGGAGGAAGGCTGGAAGGGGAGGGAGAGCTGTGAGAGGGGGGGGGGAAGCGGGCCACCTGCGCTGCGTTGACCGCTCTCGCCGCCCCCATGCCCGTCGCCATGATTCAGGCGGTCGAGCTCCTATCTCGCTTCGAGTCGGACGACTCCGCGGCGGCCCACTGCTCCATGCTGCTTGCAGCGCTCGCAATCTTCCTCGATGCGCAGCGGCTCGAGCAGCCCGAAACGGCAGCGGCTGATGGTGGACTGGGCAGCGCTTCAGTGGCTGCAGCAGAAGCGGCGGCGCGAGCCGCCTTCGACGCCGCCTTCAACACCAACTGGCGCGCGTGAGTCATCCTTGTCTGCCGCGCCGCCGCTGTCTGGTCTCGCGGGTCCACCCGGCGCTGCGCTGCGCCGGCATGTTCTAACGCCGTCCTGCCGCTCGCCCATGCTGCAGGCTCCTTCTGCTCGCTGCCCCTGCGACGTGTGCGCGCCTGTGCTCGGGCACGCACGGCGCCGCCATCTCCACGCGCTTCCGTGAAGCCTTTGGCGACGAGCGCGGCGGCTCGGCGACGGCCGCTTCAGCCGTTGCCCCCGAGGCGTGCGGCGCCAGCATCCCACGCGGCTCGGAGGAGGAGGCGCTGCTCGTCGCGTGCGAGCTGCTTGGTGGGTGGGCAGGCGATGGAGCGGCCACGGCGACAGAGGACGGCGACGCCGAGGAAGCCGGAGAGGGGGGCGCGTGGCCCGGGCTCGGTGGAGTCGTCCCCTGCGGATGGCTGGCGGCGCGCCTCCTCGAGCGGCCGCCGCCTGCAGTCGAGGCGGATGACGGCGCACCGCGCGGGGGCGGCGCATCGGGTCGGTGGAAGCGCATCTTTGCGTCTGTGGTGTCAGAGGCGGAGGAGGAGATGATCGGCTGGGTGCAGATGGCGGCAAGGGAGTTGGACGGCGGTGAGGAAGAGGAGGACGCCGAGGGTTCGCAATGCGGTGAGAACCGAGAGCCAGTGGGTAGTGAGGACAGTGAGGCGAGCGGCGATGACGACTCGCAAAGTGGGGAGAACATAGGCGAGGACGCCGACCTGCAAGATGCCGGCGCCGAGCCGCCAGATCATGCCGTACTCCCAGCGGCCTCGGAGCGCCGCCGCGTACGCAAGCTCCCGTTCGGGATCGTGGTCGAAGGTCGGCGTGCCAGCGTGGACGTCTCGTCTGACGAGGATTCAGATGCCTCCAACGCCCCAGTCGACCGTTCTCGCGGTGCGTTTCTGGCGTGGCGCGAGCAGAAGAGGCGGGATCTCCAGCGGCAGATGAGCGGCGCCAAAGACCAGCTGGCAGAGAGTGGGGACAGGAGCGAGGAGGGTGTCGGCACGCACTCGGATGGTTGTTTGCCCCCGACTACGTCCGCCAACTCCGCCACAGGCGGCCCATCTTACACTGGTGTGGGCCCCCGACCTTCCACGAGCGAGGACGAAATGCGCGAGGACGACTCCGACTGCAGTGTCTCGTCCATGGATGCCGCAACGGTGGACCGATCGCGCCGCGGCTTTGAGGAGTGGATCAGTCGCAAGCGCCGGGCATTCGCCAAGCGGCAGGCGCGCGATGCATACGACGACGACGCCTGTCCGCAAGCCGCCGAACCGACATCCACGGCACATGCGGCGGCGGCTCGGTGGGCGGCGTCGAAAACCGGGAGCAAGACCGGAGGCGAGCGTCGTGCACGTAGCCGCAATACACCGTCGAGACGCAAACGAGGCCGCAGTGGTGAGCGAGCAATGCCCTCTGATGCCGCGTCGTGTTGGTGGCACAGCATTCTTTGATAGAGTGCAGCGCAGTCTTGTGTGCTTGATCGGATCTAGGGTGCCTAGCTTATCACGAATTTGGAACTCCAATGCGTCCGAGGAGTAGCGGATGCGAGCGTGTGAAGGAGCGGAGGAGGTACGCCTTGTGGTGGGTTGTGTGGAAAGAGGTGTCGGAGTGACGTGCGTATGTAGGCATCACCGTATGAATGATGGACTAACTAGCCCGGTCACTCACTATGGGGGTGCGGAGGGCACCAGCTCCAATGAGCAAATGAGGGGCTAACTAAAAAAAAAAACTTCTGAAGATTCAGGGCTACACACCTGCTAGTTTCGGGACTCCCCTTCGCTATCTACATCGCCCTTATCATCCCTCCCTCCACCTCTTCCTCTGCCCCCCTTCTTTCCTTTTTCTTCGGTTTCCGGGGTCCGGCCTCGGTGCGCTACCTGAGGCCTGGTTTAGAGTGTGGGGTCCGGGCAGGCCTTCTGGAATTGTCTTTGTTGTCGTGTGTGTCTGTCTGGTCGCTTTTTGCTTGTTTGGTTTATATCTAGGTTCCATTGTCTCTATCAGCGACTTTGGTAGGTGTATCGATGTTTCAATTTCCTTTGTTCTTTGTTCCCTTGCTCCGTGGTCCCCTCGAAAGGGTGTGCGATCCCCAGCTTGGAGGCTAGTTCCACTAGCTCCGCGCTGGGCTTAAGACCGCCTTTGTCGTTCCTGTTGAAAACGGGTCTCAAGTCATTCATGTCTATCCTTTTCTTAGGCTGTCTTCCCATGCCCGCTTGGGCGGTTCTCGCCGAGTCGGTTTCTTGTGCGAAGAGGAGTGCTTTGCTTAGTATGGTGTATCTCTCTATTATTCTTATTAGTATTGATTCTTCCGAGAATTTTATGCCGTCGTAGTGTATCCTATAGAAGTCCGTGAGTATATATCTCCACGCTAATAGGTATAGTACGTATATCACTTTCGGGGCGTCTCCTTTTGGGTAGATGAATAGGTTGTCTACAATGGTTTCTTTACTGCTCCTTTCTAGTTTAGGTGTGAATCGTGCGACTTTGTTCAGCTCGCCTAAGATGTTAGTTATCCCGGGGCACTCACCTAGGTGTGTCGAGGATTCGTCTATTTCCCCACATATGCGGCACGTGTTGGCTCTGTCCGGAAAGCGGTTGTATGTGCCCACTCGCCTGTGTGTGATGTGTTTGAAGTGTAGGTGCATGTCCCTCGCCGTTACCATTGGCGAGGTGTATAACCTCCCCAGGTGCGCCCATGTATCCCCGGGTATTTGGAGTTTTTTCTCCCATTTGACCGGCCCCGTGAGGCGTTTTCGTTTACGGTCTTTCCGCTGGAGGGCCTCGGTTAGGTGTTCTACTCCGGTGTCGTCTAGCGGCGTTTTGCCGTCTAGCGTGTATTCGTCCGCTAGCGGGTATTCTAGTCTTTTGTTGGTTTTGTATCCTTCCCCCCATTTCGCCGGTGGGGATGTGTCTAAAAAAAAAACCTTTTAATATTCTCGCCTCCCCCGTGGCACTGACTCGCATATTCGTAGCCACGCCCCCTTCCCTTCCTCACCCTCATTCCCCGCCTTGCGGCAACTCCCCTCGTGCTCTACTTAGGGGCTCGGGATATGTGGGGGGTCCGAGCGGAGCTGTGTGCACTTGTCCTCAGCGGCGTGTTCTCCGCTCCCTCCTGTGCCACTGAGTGACCCGTTTGTTTTTAGAGTTGTTCCATGGCCCCTTGGCTTAGTGCGCGCGGCGTTCCTCTTAGATGACCTATAGTGATCGATCGCGTTCTTGGATGGTAAGTTTCCCCGGGCCGACGCTTCATGTTATGCGAGTCTTTCAGCGAGGCCAAGTGCTTTTGCTACGAGGCGGGTGTTTTCGCTCAGTTGTAGTCTGCCTTTCTCGTTTTCAATGAATACGGGGGCGCTGAGTTCTAGCGATTTCTTGAGTTTGGGCTTTCTCCCTTGAGCGGCTTTGTGCGTGCGTGCAGAGCAGTGCGCTTTTGGCGGGGTGAGGCTCCTGACTAATGTAGTGAATCTCACTAGTGTAGACTCTAGGATAGGTATGTAGTGGTATTCGTATGACTCAAATTCTACTCTGTAGAAGTCTCTTAGTATATATTTCCACGCTATCACGTATAGTGCTTTTAGGCTTTCGGGAGTGTTCGTACCAGGATATGCAAATAATCTATCCTTTATTTTCTGTGTGCGTGTCCTTCTGGGGGAGGAGTGTAGTTGTTGAGGGCGTCTATGGTCTCGAAGATGGTTTTCGTCGCGGGACACCACGCTAGATGGCACGAGTTTTCGCGGTGTCGACGACATAGCCTACATATGTCTGTCTGAGTGTCTATGAATCTATTTCTAGTACCAATTCTTCTGTGTGTGATATGTTTGAAGTGGAGGTGCTTGTCTGTGTGTTTCAATAACGGCATTGTGTATAGTTTAGCTATGTGCTTCCATTCTTCGTTTGTGATATTCAGCCTTCTCTCCCATGCTAATCTTGCCGCTTGCGGGGCGTTGCTCCGGGTCGCTTTAAGCGTGGCCTTGGTAATGTCTGCGACTGTTATCGCGTCAAGTGCGACCTTTCCTTTTCGTATGGCATATTCATCCGCGAGGGGGTACTCCATGTGCCTTGGGCCTTTGTATCCGCCCTCCCATCTGGCTGGCGGGTGATAGTGTTGGATCTCTCCGACTTCTGCCACGTTGCCGGTGTCTGTTACCTCTCCTAGGTAGTCAGTTTCGATATGTAGCCATATATTGTTTAGCTTGCTGATGTATTTTTCGTCTTCAGAAACCCTGACCTCTTTGTTCTGTGGCTCGGTCCCCGGTCTTTGAGGCGGGGTGTTTGTGTCGTGCGACTTTTGTCCTTCAGTGGCTGAAGGCGGGCGCTCTTTCGAACGCTCTATCACACGCGTTGCGTGGCCGACTATCTCGTCCCACGAGTCGAGAAAATCTTTTTTGTGTATCGAGCGTCCCTCGTGAATGAACGTTTCGGGTAGGTGTTCGAGATATGCCGAGCACTCTTTTTTGCTATACGGCGTTGTAAAAGCGCCGTCTTTGAATACGTTATGTATTACGTTGGTGTGCAACGCTTCCCATAGGCGCGCCCACGGGGCGCGCACTTTTGGGGGCGGGATGTGGGGATTGTGCCATATTGGCTGCGATAGCGCGCCTTCCCGTGTAAGGAAGGAGGGTTGTATGTCGAGTTCCCTGAAGTTAGTAATCGCCTCCTTCCAGAAGACTGGGAGCGCCGGGTTTCCCCTGATACTTCCCGTCAATATTTTCGTGGGGATCGTGGAGAGGACTGCTCCTCTCCCTAGTCCGGTTCGGCAGAACCAAGCATCGAGCGCGTGTTTCCATAGTGCCTTTCTCGCGTTTAGGTAGTTCAAGATCCATTTAGCCTGGAGTGCTTTTACATGGGACGGCCAATCTAGAATCCCCAGCCCTAGTGTTCTAGTTGCACTCTTATCGTGCGACACGGCGTAGTGTGGGTGTTTTATCCATTTGTTTTGTCTATTGGTGTACGGGCTTGTCCAGAGGACGGCCTCCGCCGCTTTCTTTACCCGGGTGTGAAACCATTTGGGGGCGGCCAAGGTTTGTAGCCAGTATCTTGGTATACCATATATTATGAAGTTCACGATTGACGCCCTACCGAATATCGTCATATAGTTAGTGGCCGGCGCTAGCTTAGCGACTCTCGCGTCGATCTTGTCTGCTAATTTCGACCAAAAGGGTTTAAGCGATTCCGGCGCTCCCAGAGGGACGCCTAAGATAGTTAGGTATTCGTCGTTATTTATCCAATTGTATTTCCTCATATCCCACGGGGGCTTACGGAGCCTTTGGGATCCCATTCTCAGTCCTTGGAATTTGTCGGCGTTAGTCTTGCCGCCCGTCGCTTTCTCGTGTAGCTCCACCCATTGTAGGGACTTATATGCGCAACATCGCCTAGAGTAGTTTAACCTCTCTTTATAGAGACCCCAGCGGACAGCAAGAGGGACGCTAGGGGATATAAGAGAAGGAAATTCAAGCCGAGCCGGAGCAAAGGAGAAGCCATAGTCTCCCGCCCCCTTCTCTCCAACCCCTGGCCGAAGCAGCGCGCGCGGTCTCCCCGGAACCAGCTTCTCCGCTAAAGAGGGAACTGGGGAAGGGGAAGGGGGTTGTTAGGGGTTAAGGGTGGGCGGTAGGGAGGTCCACAAGCACACTGCCTCATGTCGCACACGTAGCGGAGATTTTTAAGAAGATTTTTTTTTCTAGTTCGCGGACGTTGTTCAGCGTCTGTTTCCAGAACGCGGGGAGTTTGCTCGTGCCCGCTATTCCGTCGGTTAGTTTGTTTGCGGGGATTGTCGAGAGAACCGCTGCTCTTCCCAAGTTCGTGCGGCAGAACCAAGCGTCTAGCACCTGCTTCCATTGTGCTTGGCGTGCGTCTAGATAGTTCAGGATCCATTTGGCCTGTAGTGCTTTGACGTGGTTGCCCCAGTCTAGCAAACCTAGCCCCAGGTGTGGCCCTTTCTCCGAAGTGTTTTTGATCGGGATTTCGGGGTGTTTCACCCATTGTAGTCTCCGTCCGGTGCGCGCGTTTGTCCACATGATTCTGTCCACGGATCTTTTTACCGCTGCGTGGAACGATCTTGGTGCTGCTAGCGTTTGTAGCCAGTATCTAGGAATAGAGTATATGAGAAAGTTAGCTACCTTCGTTTTTCCGTGTATAGATAGATTATTTGTTATCGGTCCGTATATGGTGGTTTTTTTTTCTATCTTATCTGCTAGTTTGCGCCAGAACTCTTTGATGGCCTGTGGTCCCCCTAGAGGGACTCCCAGGATGGTCGCATATTCGCTCCTTTTCAGCCACTTGTATCTTTGGAAACTTGCGGGTGGGCGTTTTCTCTTTAAGGAGCCCATTCTCAGTCCTTCGAACTTTTGGTCGTTGGGTTTGCCGCACGAGGCTGCCGCGTATTTTTCCACCCAGCTAAGGGAGCGCGCTAGGCTGTTGTAGTCCGCCGCTAAGAGTTGTGTGTCGTCCGCGAACTGGCTAATCTTGAGTTCGGCCCCGTTCACTATGATGCCCTCTATATCGTCGTCTTCGTTTATCGCTCTGGTGAGGGCTTCCGCCGTCAGGAGGAAGGCCAGTGGAGAGAGCGGGCATCCTTGGGGGACGCCGCTCGCTACGTTGAAAGGGAAGCTTCTTCCTGGCGTCGTGACGGCGGGGGGCTGGGGATCAGGAGCGGTCGGCGCGCGCTCCATCGCTCAAACTATAACAATAGTTTTGATTACTACTAGCAAAATAGGGGTAGATAGCGGCAGCGCGGAGGAAATGATGCGAATAGTAATTCTACCAAATATACAACACAAATAGAATACAGACGCGAAAGATGGGCGCAGCGAGCGAAGCCACGAGTTGGATCATGTCCAAGCTTCGGGCGCACCAATTTGATGCAGCCGAAACCAGGGAGCCCGATTGCATCTTGCCACGTGGGGCGTGCCGGGTTGTTCAGTACATCAACTGCGATCGACCACGGACGCCGGTAAATAGTCTACTCCTCACCTTGTTTCGCCTCGGACGCCGTGGTCTCGGTGCCTCTGTGTGCTGCCGGCAATTGAGCGGCAGGTGAGTTCCATGCGGCGCTCGAACGCCCAATTGAATATCGTGCCTGGCTTCTTGAGGCCGAGAGAGGCCGATTCGCAGCCGCCAGCCCAGTGGCCGAGGGCGGGCGCGAGTTGTTGCTTCGCACAACGCCAAAATCGACGCGCCTGAGGCCCGATTCACTCGTCGGCAGTTGGATCGGAGCACGGTGCGCACCTCCGCCTAGAGCGGAAGCGGCGATTCCGGGAGAAAATTCCTCGGGTGCTCGGGCGAGACTGGACAACGATTGTGAGCCGCGCATCCCCTGCTTTTTGCTAGGCTGCGACGAGGTGGGACGCGCCGATGGCGAAGACACCGTTGGCGCGGGGCCGGCGATTCGGTTTAAGCTTGCCGACGAAGGCCGGCGGGGCGGCGCAGGCGGAAGGGGTATCGGCTCGGATTCATTGTTTTCGTGCTGCAAGGACGGCATGGTGGCTGCGTGCCGGGAAGGGGAGGCTGGCCCTTCCGGGGAGCCACCTGTGCCGAAATAGTCCGACAGCACAACGCTTGGCTGCCGCACCATGGGGGTCGGGCTGACCCCTCTGTTCGGTGAGGTGCGGCCGATACCGGGTACAGGCGGTTCCAAGTAGGCGTTCAAGCTGGAGGAAGAGCCTGACTTCGAGGAAGGCGGCTGTGGCGACGACCCGTCTATTCCAAGCAATGCGAGGAAGCGCTCGCGGTGTCCTGGCGCGAGACCAAGCTGGTCGAGGATGAAATCGATCGTCTCGGGCTGCCGGGATGCGACTTCTTCTCGGCCTTCGCTTCCCCTCCGCTTCAGCTCACGAAGGGAGTTCACTGTGGTGTATCCCAGCTCGTCCAGCTTGCGCAAATATCGCAATAGGCCCGCCTGCTTGAGCACTTCCCTCATCGTCGGTGGCTCCTCGCCGTCCTCGTCGGGCGGCAACACCTTCAGATTGCTCTGCCCCCGCCTGAAAGGGCGCATGGCGGCCGGCGCCCCGTTCGATTGACTAGTGTCGACGAATCCTACGCCGGCTGCAAGGCGCTGCGCAGCGGCAACAGCCTCGATGGCGGCCCGAGTCTGCGTCCTAGCCCTCGCATCTGCGGCCTCAGCGCGCGCCTGCGCCGCTGCGAGCGCTTTTAACTCTACGGACATATCGTCAGCGCTGGTGGCGTTGACATCCGGCGACCCGACCGAGTAGCTAGCGCCGCCAGAGCTGACGTCGGTAAGGGAGCGCGGCATGGGAGTTGAATTCGAAGGCAGGCTCGAAGGTGGAGGGCACTTCGCGCTTGCCAATGTACTGAAGCGTGGCGCCCCTGTGCCAGCTTCGTCGCCTTGGGCGCTGGCGAAGTCGACCACCATCTGATCGGCTGGCGCGCTTAAGGTGGCGAGCTGCGGCATTCGTCTGGCGCCACCGGCCGCAGTGGGGCGCATGCGCACGGCGCCGCCTGCCTCCCCACTGGGCACAAATTCAGCCAGTGATCGGGCGAGGCTCGCGAGGGAGGCTGAGGTGCGAAGCGGGCTCAATCGCTCCACGGGGGGCTGCGGGGCCGATCTGTGGGGAGTCATCTCTCGTAGCTCCTCGGTACCGTGCGGTTCTGCCGGAATCCGCGGCGCCGAATTTGCTGGAGCCGCGACGGCCGGCGGCGTGTCGCCGTCGACCCCAGAGTAGTCGAGCACCGCCTTATGGGATCCGAGCTGGCGCAACTCTCCGGGCATGGCCTTTGGCTGCGGCGACGAAGGCAGTTCTGCGGCACACCGCGGTGTTGACGGCGACAGATCCACATGTCCGATGGAACGACACGCTAAAGGAGCCTCTGGCGAGGCGCGGTGCTGTGGAGGCGGGGGCTGCGAGTCCTGGTCGGATGCCTTAGTGCGACCCGGGTTGATTGTAAGCTCGCCAACCCCGCGGGATTGTGCGGCGCGGAGTAGAGCGTGTAGCGGCCGCACGCCACTCTGCTTCGCGGCTCGCCTGAAGTCCCACCTCTCTCCGGTCGCGCTCAGTAGGTCGTTCCGATAGAGCGGCGCAGGTTCGACGCGCATGCAAACAATTCGCTTCTCGGCCACGTCCCATCGCCAGGCCCAATCTGGAAAGCCAGGAAGAGGGTTCGGAGCGTCTAGAGCCGTGCTGCGCTCCGGCTCGGAGGCTCGCCGCGGGCGTGGGAAGCGTACGCGCAAGTTGGAGCGCGCGGCGATGAGACGAGCAACCTGCGCGGCGCGTGTGGCGGCCTGTGCCTCAGCAGCTGCCATCGTGGCGTCGTCGATGCCCCCGATGCGGTCCACGCCTGCTTTGGCGAGCACCTCCTTGAGCCTCTGCTCCGCGGCTTTCCGAGCGGATATGTTCATCTTCTCCACAACTTGAGCGACCAGATCAGCCTCCTCGGCGGCCGCGCGCTCGGCCAAGAGCCGTGCGCGCGCGCGCCGTCTGCGCCAGTCGGCTTGCAGCCGTGTTGCGGCGTTGGCATGGATGAGCCCGCGCCGTCGCATCCGGCTTTGCCTCACACGCTCGCATGCTTGAATCTTGCGTGCAGCAAAGTGACCGCGAAGCAAGATTCTCGCACCGCGGCCGCGCGCTGCGGTCTGCAGCGACGTGGCGGCGGCTTCTTCCAACTGAGCTCGAGCCCGGTGAGCCCTCCGAAGCTCCTCTTCCTCCTTGTCGACGGGGCTGACTACGGCGCGCATTCTGATTTTGCCTAAGTTCTCGCGCTGCCAGTAGCGGACGCACATGCAGCAGGCGGCCATCACCACGATTGCCACCACGGTACAAACCGTCACCACCATCGCCAGCTCGGCACCTGTGAACACCGCAATCTCGAGGGCGAGCGGAGGAGGGGAGGGCGGCGAGGGCATGGGCGACGGTGGCGGCGCGACAGCGATTAGCACCCCGACGCCGGCTTCTAGCGAGGGCTCCCCGGGTTTTGACACGACAGGCGCGAGAAAGATCGCCTCGAGCCGGTCATTTGCGGCGAGTAGCGCGCGGCTCGCGTTGAAAACAGCCTGCAATACGTTGGTGCGCGGCTCGGGTGACCACGGGGAGAGAATGGAGGGGTCATCCTCTGGGATGATCATCTTGACGTTCACGAGCGTGGACCCTGCGGTAACGTCGAGCTCTAGAAAGCACTCGGGCTCATGGCAGTCGAGCTGGTCGGCCAGGACGGCACGAAGTCCCGCCGAGCGCTCTGTGGAGTACTGTTCGATGGATGCGTCGATGGTCACCGTAAAAGTGACCACACTCGCACTTCGCTCTTGGACGGTCTCGCCCCTTGTCAGCGGGAGGAAGGGAGGGAAGGAGGGCGTTGGCGAAGGCGGGGCGACGGGGGGTTTTGGCGGCGGCGAGGACGGTGGTGGCGATGGCAGCGGTGGCGACGGGGGTGGCGATGGCGGCGGAGTTGCCGGCGGCGGCCCGGGCGGCGGGACGGGCGGCGGCGGCGCGGGTGGTGGCGGCGGCGGCGGCGAGGGCGGCGGGGGTGAGGGAGGAGGTGCCGGTGGGGGCGTAGGCGGGGGCGGGTTGGGCGGAGGCAAGGGTGGCGGCGACGTGGGTGGCGGCGCGGAGGGCGGCGGCGGCGCTGACGGCGGCCACGCCGGAGGTGGCGGCGAGGGCGGTGGAGGCGAGGGCGGAGGCGGCAGTGGCGGCGGCGACGAGGGCGGTGGCGACGGGGGCGGCGGCGACGGGGGCGGCGGCGAGGGGGCTGGAGAGGGAGGAGGCGATGAAGGCGGTGGCGAGGGCGGCGGAATGGGCGAGGGCGACTGGGGAGGCGGAGGCAGCGGGGCGAATCCGGGAGCGTATGGCGGTGGCAATGGTGGCGGTGCAGAGGGTGGTGGTGGCGAGGGCGGTGGCGGCGAGGGCGGCGGCGGCGAGGGTGGCGGCGGCAAGGGCGGCGGCGGCGAGGGCGGCGGCGGCGAGGGGGGCGGCGGCGAGGGCGGCGGCGGCGAGGGGGGCGGCGGCGAGGGCGGTGGCGGGGACGGCGGTGGCGGGGAAGGCGGCGGCGGAGAAGGAGGAGGGGAGGGGGGCGGTGGAGAAGGGGGCGGTGGGCTGGGCGGAGGTGGTGACGGCGGGGGGGCGAAGGTGGTGGCGATGGCGGCGGAGGGGATGGCGGCGGCGGCGACGGTGGGGGAGGAGAGGGTGGAGGGGGCGATGGTGGCGGCGGCGATGGCGGCGGCGGCGATGGCGGCGGCGATGGCGGCGGTGATGGCGGAGGTGGCGATGGCGGCGGCGATGGCGGAGGCGATGGCGGCGGAGGCGACGGCGGCGGGGGTGAGGGGGGTGGAGGCGATGGCGGAGGAGGTGAGGGTGGGGGCGGGGATGGGGGCGGTGGGGACGGCGGTGGCGGCGATGGTGGCGGTGGAGAGGGTGGCGGAGGCGATGGTGGCGGTGGAGAGGGCGGAGGAGGGGATGGTGGTGGCGGCGAGGGAGGCGGCGGCGACGGCGGCGGCGGTGAGGGAGGCGGCGGCGACGGCGGCGGCGGCGAAGGAGGAGGTGGTGACGGGGGCGGCGGTGACGGCGGTGGAGGCGAGGGTGGTGGTGGAGAAGGCGGCGGTGGTGAGGGCGGCGGCGGAGACGGTGGTGGTGGCGAGGGCGGTGGCGGCGAGGGTGGAGGCGGTGACGGGGGCGGGGGCGAGGGCGGCGGAGGAGAGGGCGGCGGCGAGGGCGGCGGAGGAGAGGGGGGAGGCGGGGAGGGAGGTGGTGGTGAGGGTGGAGGTGGTGAGGGCGGTGGCGGCGAGGGCGGCGGAGGAGAGGGCGGCGGAGGCGAGGGCGGCGGAGGCGACGGCGGAGGCGGTGAGGGTGGCGGCGGCGAGGGCGGCGGAGGAGAGGGCGGCGGAGGCGAGGGCGGTGGGGGCGACGGCGGAGGCGGTGAGGGTGGCGGCGGCGAGGGTGGTGGAGGCGAAGGCGGTGGAGGCGAGGGCGGCGGTGGCGAGGGCGGCGGCGGCGAGGGCGGCGGCGGCGAGGGCGGCGGCGGCGAGGGTGGTGGGGGCGAGGGCGGCGGCGGCGAGGGTGGCGGCGGCGAGGGTGGCGGCGGCGAGGGTGGTGGAGGGGAGGGAGGTGGTGGCGAGGGTGGCGGCGGCGAGGGCGGCGGCGGCGAGGGTGGCGGCGGCGAGGGTGGTGGTGGCGAGGGTGGCGGCGGCGAGGGCGGCGGCGGCGAGGGCGGCGGCGGCGAGGGCGGCGGCGGAGAAGGTGGGGGGGGCGAGGGCGGCGGTGGCACAGGCGGCGGCGGGGAGGGAGGAGGAGGCGAGGGGGGAGGCGGCGAGGGCGGAGGTGGGGACGGCGGAGGAGGGGAGGGTGGCGGTGGCAAGGGCGGCGGAGGTGAGGGCGGCGGTGGCGAGGGCGGCGGCGGTGACGGCGGCGGTGGCGAGGGCGGCGGTGGCGAGGGCGGTGGTGGCGAGGGCGGCGGTGACGAGGGTGGTGGCGACGAGGGCGGCGGCGGCGAGGGCGGCGGCGGCGAGGGCGGCGGCGGCGAGGGCGGCGGCGGCGAGGGCGGCGGCGGTGAGGGTGGAGGCGGCGAGGGTGGCGGCGGCAAGGGTGGGGGGGGGAGGGCGGCGGAGGGGAGGGGGGAGGGGGGCAGGGTGGTGGAAGTGAGGGTGGCGGAGGCGAGGGCGGCGGCGGAGAGGGGGGTGGCAACGGCGAGGGAGGCGGTGGCGACGGCGGCGGGGGCGACGGCGGCGGGGATGGGGGAGGCGATGGCGGCGGGGGCGATGGGGATGGGCTATATGGCAACGGGGGCGGGGGAGGTGACGGGTCTGGAGGGAGGGGGGCGGGCGGAGGTGGTCTTGCCGGTGGAGGCGGCGAAGGGGGTGGCGGAGTTGGCGGTGGCGAGGGCGGCGGCGGCGAAGGGGGAGGCGGCGAGGGCGGCGGCGGCAAGGGAGGCGGCGGCGAGGGCGGCGGGGGCGAGGGCGGCGGCGGTGAGGGGGGAGGAGGCGATGGCGGGGGGGGTGATGGCGGTGGTGGCGACGGTGGTGGCGGTGAGGGCGGCGGAGGCGTTGGAGGTGGAGATGGAGGTGGTATCTCTGGTGATGGCGGAGGCGGGGTGGGCGGGGGCGGCGAGGGGGGCGGTGGGGAAGGTTCGGGGCGCAATGGAAACGGCGGTGGCGGCGGCGATGGCTCTGGCGACGGAGGCTGTGGCGGCGGCGAGGGGGGAGGCGGCGATGGCGGTGGTGGCCATGGTGGCGGCGGAGAGGGGGGCGGCGGGGAGGGCGGTGGCGATGGCGGCGGTGGAGAGGGCGGTGGCGGCGAGGGCGGCGGTGGGGATGGAGGAGGGGATGGGGGCGGTGGTGAAGGCGGGGGTGGCGAGGGCGGAGGGGGCGAGGGCGGCGGCGGCGAGGGTGGTGGTGGCGAAGGAGGCGGTGGCGAGGGCGGTGGCGGCGAGGGCGGTGGCGGCGAGGGTGGTGGTGGCGAGGGTGGCGGCGATGAGGGTGGTGGTGGGGAAGGCGGTGGAGGGGAGGGCGGCGGCGGCGAGGGTGGTGGTGGCGACGGAGGCGGTGGCGACGGCGGTGGCGGCGAGGGCGGTGGCGGCGAGGGTGGTGGTGGCGAGGGTGGCGGCGGTGAGGGTGGTGGTGGGGAGGGCGGTGGAGGGGAAGGCGGCGGCGGCGAGGGTGGTGGTGGCGACGGAGGCGGTGGCGACGGCGGGGGCGGCGATGGTGGCGGAGGGGAGGGTGGCGGCGGCGAGGGCGGGGGTGGCGAGGGCGGCGGCGGCGAGGGCGGAGGTGGTGAGGGTGGAGGTGGCGAAGGAGGTGGAGGGGAGGGCGGTGGAGGCGAGGGAGGGGGCGGTGAGGGTGGGGGGGATGAGGGTGGAGGTGGGGAGGGCGGGGGTGGCGAGGGCGGCGGCGGTGATGGTGGGGGTGGCGAGGGTGGGGGTGTTGACGGTGGTGGCGGCGAGGGCGGCGGCGGCGAGGGCGGCGGCGGCGAAGGCGGCGGCGGCGAAGGCGGCGGCGGTGACGGTGGAGGCGGAGAGGGTGGCGGCGGCGAGGGCGGCGGTGGGGAGGGTGGCGGCAGCGAGGGCGGCGGTGGAGACGGTGGTGGTGGAGACGGTGGAGGGGGTGACGGCGGCGGCAGCGACGGTGGCGGTCGAGACGGCGGAGGTAGTGAAGGCGGCCAGGTGGGTGGTGGTGGCGACGGTGGTGGTGGCGACGGATCCGGACTGAGTGGAATTGGCGGCGGAGGTGGTGAGGGCTCTGGCGATGACGGGCTTGGAGGTGGCGGCGGCGCTTCTGGGGGTGGTGCCCCGGGCGGTGCCTCGGGTGGTGGTGGCGAAGGTGGTGGTGGTGAGGGTGGCGGCGGTGAGGGCGGCGGCGGCGACGGCGGTGGTGGAGACGGTGGTGGTGGCGAGGGCGGCGGCGGTGAAGGCGGCGGTGGCGAGGGCGGCGGCGGCGACGGCGGTGGTGGAGACGGTGGCGGTGGCGAGGGCGGCGGCGGTGAAGGTGGCGGTGGCGAGGGAGGCGGTGGCGACGGGGGGGGCGGCGAAGGCGTAGGGTAGAGCGGCGAGGGCGGCGGCGGCGGCGACGGCTCGGGCGAGAGAGGTGAAGGCGGCGGCGGCGGCGGCGGCTCGGCTTGCAGCCTCCGTTTGGTGACCGATGCGCGGCTCGGCCGGTTGCGCGGGCCCAGGCTCTCACTCTCTACCCAGCTAGCGCTCCCGAGGCCCTCCGCAATCGAGGAGACGAGCGCTAACAGGATCGGTAGAAGCAGGAGAGCGCCGCTTCTGCTCAAACCGCCCATTCTCCTCCCCCTCTTGAGTGTGTGGGCGCTGGCGCAGAAGAGAGAGAGAAGCGGGCGGAGCAGCACGGAGAGGGAAGGGAGGGGCGGGCGGGGAGAGGGAGGGAGGGAGGGAGGGAGGAGGGAGGGAGGGAGGGAGGGAGGGAGGGAGAGAGAGGGCAGAACACCCTGCCGCGCCGCCGCGTCGGCAGGGGAAGAGAGAGAGAGAGGGAGGAGAGAGACGTGTGAATGTTGGGTGTGCAGCGAAAGAAACGTCGCGTGGCGAGCGAGGGCCCCAAAGTGCGTGTGCGAAAGGAAGAGGAAGAGAGTTGTTTGCGTGGGAGGAGGGAGGCGAGGAGAGAGAGAGAGAGAGGCGGTTGTTGTTGTTGTTGTTGGGGGTGTGTTGTTGTGAGAGTGTGCGGGTGGGGGGGAGCGGTTTGGGTGCGGGCGGCGGGTGCAACCCTCTGCATGAGTTTTCGTCGCGGAGATACTGAAGAGATGCTTGAGAGTATAAGAGGGGAGGGGAGGGAGGAGAGAGAGAGAACAGAAGCAGAGAGGGAGGTTGAAGAAGAAGAAGAAGGAAGACTCCGATTTCGAAGTTGGTTGCGGGGGGGGGGGGCGGGGGGAGAGGAGGAGATCACGTTGCCGAGCGAGAGGAGAGAGAAGAGAGAAGAGAGAGAGTTTTAAGAGAGAGACCGGAATGGCACAGGAGAGACGATCGGGAGGCGAGCGAGAGGGGGGAGAGAAGAGAGGTAGCCGCGATGGAGAGAAAAGTTTTCGATGGCACAGAGGATTCGGGAGTCGAGTGAGAGGAGAGGAGAGAGAGTAGACACGGAGAGTAGCGGCACACACAGGAGAGATGAGCTCGATGGCACAGAAATCGCGAGTCGTGGGAGGATAAAATATGCGGGTGCGAGAGAGAGGGAAGAGGGAGAGAGAGGGAGAAGGAGGGAGAGAGGAGAGAAAGGGAGGAGAGAGAGAGAGAGAGGAGAGGAAGGGAGAGAGGGGGGGGAGAGAGAGACCGTTACAACACAGAGAGAGCGCGAGGTCGCCGCCGCCGCCGCCGCCGCCGCCGCCGCCGCCGCCGCCGCCGCGGTGCGTGGCAAATGATAATGATGATAATAATATAACTGAGCAGTAGTACCACTACTCTCACTAGCCCTGGTACTAACACGACAACCCTCAGCGCACCTGCCCGTACACCTTGTGGCGCGTGTTGATGCCACAGACACATACAACTGTGCCCCCCTTCGAATCTCCCCCCTCGCACCTCGCAAGCCCCCGGCTCCCATTCTAACTCCCCACAAGTTAAAATGAGGGGAAACCCATTGACCATTGAGGCGGACCGACCTACGTCGGGCGACTCTCCGGGGAATAAAGCACCGGGGGCCTGGACATACGGAACATCACCTAGGGTAGCTAAATCTCTTTTAATAGGAATCACAACGGAAATCAATAAAGATCTTACGGTATATAAATGAGGAAAACCCGAGTCGAAACTAGATCAAGGGACGAGCCACAGTCTACAGTCTCTCCCACCCCCAGATCGCCCTTTGATCGTCGTCCGTCGTTGTCTGATCGGAGTGTTTGGGTTTGATTTCAGTCGAGTTATGTGAGAAAGTCGTGGGGCGGGAGTCGGGGTGTTTTCCTGGGTGTCTCTGTCCGTCGTCCTGTCGTCAGTCGTCATCCGTCGTCGCTCTCGCTCTCGTCGCTCTCGCTCTCGTAACACTCATACCCTACAGTCTCGCCTCGCCTCGCCAGCCACTGCCATCACAGCCCTCCTCACACTCGCCCTCGCCTCTCGCTACTCGCTCGATGTCGCTCTCGCCGCCGTCCTCGCCTTCGCTCAAGCCCGCCTGCCCGCCTTCCTCTGCTGACGGGCTTCAGCCCGTCAGCACCTCCGAAGTCAGGTCGTTTGCCTTCATTTGGTACCCCTCGTTTCCGCGTCGATACAAAAAAAAATCTTATAGTATAATAATTCTACTGGCAGTAAACTTGGCGGAGATCAAAGCAGGATCACACGGACTCCAAAAAAAAAACATCTGAAGATTCCGGGCTACACACCTACTACTGACTGGGACTGATCTCCCTTTTCTACTCACACCGCCCTTAACTTCCCTCCCTCCACCTCTTCCCCTGCCCCCCTTCATTCCTTTGTCTTCGGTTTCCGGGGTCCGGCCCTGGTGCCCTACCTAGAGCCTGGTTCGGAGTGTGGGTGTGGGGGCCGCGCAGGCCTGCTGTTGTCTCTCTTGTCTTGCGCGCGCCTGGTTGGGTTCGCGTTGCTTATCCGGGTTCCGTCGGGCTCGTATTATCCCCTACTTGTCCCAGGTTCGCTGTGTCCTCGGCTTATTCGCCGTCTTTTCTTCGCGTCTTGTCCCCCTCGACGGCGTGTGCTATCCCCAGTTTGGTGGCTAGTTCCACTAGCTCCTCGCCGGGTCTCAGCCCACCCTTGTCGTTTAAAATGAAAACGGTCTCAAGTCGCTTATGTCTATTCTTTTCTTGGGTTGCCTACCCATGCCTGCTTGGGCCGTTCTTGCCGAGTCGGTTTCGTTTGCGTATGAAAGTGCTTTGCTCAGTGTGGTGTATCTTTCTATCGTCCTTATCAATATCGATTCTTCCGAGAATCCTATGCCATCATAGTATATTCTATAGAAGTCTGTAATGATATATCTCCACGCTATTAGATACATTGTGTATATCGCTTTCGGGGCGTCTCCCTTTGGGTAGATGAATAGATTGTCGACTATGCGGTCTTCTCTGCTTCTTTCCGCTTTAGGCGAGAATCTAGCAACTTTGTTTAGAGCGTCTAGAGGACGTTGGTTACCCCCGGGCATTCGCCTAGGTGCGTCGAGGATTCATCCGCTTCTCCACCTATGCGGCACGTGTTGATCCTATCTGGAAATCGGTTGTATGTGCCTATTCGCCTATGTGTGATGTGCTTGAAGTGAAGGTGCATATCGCGCGCCGTCACCATCGGTGATGTGTACAACCTCGCCAGGTGCGCTAAGGTTGGGTAGAAGGGAGGGTCACAAGCACACTGCCTCACGCCGCACGTGTAGCGGGGATTTTTAAGATGATTTTTTTTTCTCCTTGTGGTTGTTGGGTTGTTGTGGCTCTCTGTTGGCTTTTGTGCGTATAGATGGTTGTGATGCTGTGTCTCTTGGCTCACTGTCCCGTGTGCCTCCCGCGCGCCTGCGTCATGGCGCCGGCCATGGCTGCCATCGGCCACGGCTGCTAAGGGCGCGCGGTGCGGGCGTGGTGCATGTTGTCTCGTCTTCTCGTGGCGCTAGTGGGAGCCCCTCCCTTGTTGTCTCCTTTGGTGTTCTGGCCTCCCCTTCTGGGGGTCCAGTCCTGTCCACTTCTTGTTGAATCGTGTTGTTGTGAGACTTCCCCATGGGGGCTTCGTTCAGGATGGTGCCGGGCCAGCCCCTCGTGCCGGAGCACGAGGGCGGTATCACGGCTGTGTAGGGACCGGGCCCGGAGGCCTTCCCTGAAGGAGCGTCCCACTGGTGAGGAGTGGTTGGTGGGGCTGTGGAGGGTGGAATGGGTGTGCTGCATGCTGGCTGTTGCCAGCATGCAGGCTTTGGTCGCTCTGTTCTCTGCTGTGCTCGGGCGTGGCCCGCTGGCTCTTTCGCCCACCTGGTCGGGCGGGTCGTCCTGACGCGGTCGCTTCGGCGACAGGGGGGTGTCCATGAACGCTTCGTCCATTGCGGCGAGGGCGGCGGCGGCGAGAGCGGGCGGCGGCGCGCGCTCCATGACCCTATCGTTTTAACGATAGTTGGATCACACGGACTCCAAGGAGGGTATCCCGACCAAAGTTAGAACACAAGAGAAGCCACAGTCTCCCGCCCCTTTCTCTCCGACTCCTGGCCGAAGCGGCGCGCACGGCCTCCCCGGAACCGGCTTCTCCGCTAAAGAGGGAACTGGGGAAGGGGGAGGGGGTTGATAGGGGTTAGGGTTGGGTAGTAGGGAGGTTCACTAGCACTCTGCCTCACGCCGCACATGTAGCGGGAATTTTTAAGAAGATTTTTTTATGGGTCATGTGTCATCCCAATTGGTCAGGGTCGTAAGGCAATAGCGATAGCTGCCGGATCATAGCACAAAGCAGGTGTGTAGCCCTGATTCTTCAGATTTTTCAATAGTCAAATGTTGAAGCGTGAACGCTGCGGACATCGCCGTTCGCAAGAATGGCAAACTGTGTTTGGACATTCGATAGCTCAAATCAGCCGGTCCCGCGTTCGATGGCACACGCCCTCAACGCCCGTTTGACAAGCCTATGAAATAGCCACCCGAGGGTGAGTCACGGGAGAGACCGGCGCCATTGGATGATTGCAACTTCACCACTTCATCTAGATGGTGGGCAGGTTGGGGAGTAGGGGATGAGATCGGTAGGGTGGCTAGTCCAGACAAATCTATGCACGGTAGCTGCGTGAGCAATTCTACGCATGGTAGAGGTTGGAGGGTTCGGGGGTAGTCGGGTGCATGCAATTCACCCCATCCACATCCTCATGGAGCGCGTGGCCCACGTCTCACCGCGCACGCTCAATCTCACGTCCAAACTACCCCTCCCCGTCTCACCGCACTGCATCGGCGACTCAGCCACTCGTAATCACGCACACCTCGTGGGTGTGGACGAGGACTTTGAAGGGTGGCAAAGGCGCGTTCATGCCGCCACAACGCGGCCAGTATGCAGAGAATGGCGCCGGCCATGGCTGCCATCGGCCACGGCCGCTAAGGGCGCGCGGTGCGGGCGTGGTGCATGTACGTGCTAAGGCAGTCCCTGCTGTTCCGCCACTTGCGGCGGCGCGATGTTCCGGCGCGCGCACGGCGCACTCAGTGCATGCACACGGCGCGGTACGCAACAAGCTTCCGCTTACGCTGCGCCGCGGCCTTAATCTCGGCGCGCAGCTCGCGGGCACCGATGGGGGAGAGGGGAAGCCCCGACGCAGCTGCCATCTTCTCGCGAACGCACGACGCCGTGAAGTCGGGGGTCGGGCTTTCGGCGGAGGACGGCTGGTAGCTGTCGAGAAAGTCGACCTCGACACGTAAGTAAGGCGACGCAAACAGGCGGCGGATGTGTGTGCCAAGGGAGGAGAGGAACGCGGCCGAGTTGAAATAGCGGAATGGCATGCGCACCAACACAGGTTGCACTTTGGCCGGACCTGTTAGGTGGCGTGCATGAGCGAGAGGGAGGTTAGAAGGAGTTAAAGCATGGGCGCCAGCCCGCTACGCCGCGGTTCGCATGCGCGTGCAGCCTCGCCTCCCGCGACCAGTCACGGCGTACCTTCAAAGGCGCCGGAAAAGAAGGGCAGGATGGAGTTTCCTGCATGCGTGATGCCCTCGGGAAAGACGCACAACGGCACCCGGGCGAGTGGATCGGCGCGCACGGCTTTGGCGAGATCCGCGTCGACCGCCATAGCTTCCTTGCCGCCCTTGGCGAGAGCGAATGCCGCCACGTACTTGCGCTTGCTGTAGATGATCGCGTCGCGGATCGCGGCGGATGCGGCTTTAGGCTTCGTCCCCGTGCTTCCCACCGCGGCGTCAGACTCGACGACAGCCGCGGCGGCGATGGCCGTGGCTGCCTTGCGTCGGAGCGAGTCCTCCTCCTCTACAGCCGCGTTGCCACCGCTAGAGGTAGTGCGCGACGAGGCGATCGGCACGAGTAGGGCACCGGTCGCGCGCAGCACGTCGCCTGCGGGCGTGCAGCCGGCGTGGGGACACGCGGCGGAAGGCGCGTCTAGGACGGGAGGCGGAGGGGTGCTTCACGCGCACCTATCACGGGGATCTTGGCGTATGAGGCAATCATCACCGGCCTGGGCACACCGAGCGCGAGGAAGAGGTAGGGATCCACGATGCCAGTGTGCGGCGCCCCCACCCACACTGCTGCTTCCGGGTCCGGCGCGCCGCGAACCTTGAGCAAGCCGGGCCAGCATCTACGCAGGAGTGTGGACGAGGACCATGAGGCATTGTGGCTTCGGTGGGCGCGAAAAGGAGCGCATCCGATTGCGGCGGGCACACCCGAAGGAAACGAGGGCGAGTCGGCCGAGGAGGCGGAGGCACGGAGTGCACAGCGCGCGCCGAAGGTTACCTACAAGCGGGCAAGGCGAGGGTGAGTGCACAAAGCGCGCGGTCATCACAGCTCGGCTCTGCGCGGCACAGTGGCCTCCGTACGGCACCGAGCTCCTGCCCCTTGGGCAAACCGAGCAGCGCGAGGTTGCACACGATCCACAGCAGTAGCATCACAACGACGAAGAGGAGCAGCCTGGGGCCGGAGCGGCGTCGGTGTCAGAAAAAGGGCTGAGACTCGTGCAACGCAGCGAGACTGTCCGAGCGGTTCTGAGTCGACCGCCGTGACGCCCCGATCGATGCGTTAGAACACTGGAAGCAGCCACCACGCAATGATGCAGCAAGCACACCGGAAGATGAAGAGGAACGGAATGAGAAGGAGGAGGATGGGGGCGAGTGCCAGCTGCGTGGGGGGTTGGGGTGTGTCAGCTCGCACACGAGCGAGGGCTGCTCTTCCCTTCCACCCCCTCCCTCCCCCTTCCCCCCTTCCCCCTCCTCACTTGCAGCGGCTGCTCTTCCCCCCCCCTCCCCGACTTTTCACACCCCCTTCCCCTTCCTCACCTGCAGCAAGAGCGAGGGCTGCTCTTCCCCCAGAGAGAGGGGGTGGGGGGCACTGAGAGCTCCTCGGGGGCCACGGCCATTGAGAGAGAGAAAGGGTGGGGTTGGGGGGGGGGGGGGAGGGGGTGGCTGGGGAGGGGGAGGTAGCGAGGCAGCAGGAGGGGTGAGGGTGGGGGTTGCGGGGGGGAGGAAGGGGGGAAAGGGGGGGGGGGGGAGGGAGGTAGAGCGAGGGAGAGGGAGAAGGGAGGAGCGAGAGGAGCGAGAGAGAGAGAAGGGAGAGAGAGAGGGGGGGGGAAAGGCAGAGATCATACAGTAGTTTAGGGGAGGGCGTGGGAGAATAGTATACGCGCGACACGAGCGACGAGAAGAGAGTCTGTTTGTCACTTTCTCACGAAAGACTTTCCTCCGATACGTTAGAAAAAGAAGATGTTTGATGGGGAGCGGCGAGCCGCCGGTGTGTGGCGGGAGAGAGGTGTTGTGAGAGACAGAGAGAGCAGAGAGGGAGAGAGCGGAGAGAGAGAGGGAGAGCAGAGAGAGAGAGAGAGAGCAGAGAGAGAAAGAGCGAAGAGAGAGAGGAGAGAGAGAGGAGAGAGAGAGAAGAGAGAGAGAAGAGAGAGAAGAGAGAGAAGAGAGAGAAGAGAGAGAAGAGAGAGAAGAGAGAGAAGAGAGAGAAGAGAGAGAAGAGAGAAGAGAGAGAAGAGAGAGAAGAGAGAGAAGAGAGAGAAGAGAGAGAAGAGAGAGAAGAGAGAGAAGAGAGAGAAGAGAGAGAAGAGAGAGAAGAGAGAGAAGAGAGAGAAGAGAGAGAAGAGAGAGAAGAGAGAGAAGAGAGAGAAGAGAGAGAAGAGAGAGAAGAGAGAGAAGAGAGAGAAGAGAGGAGAGAGAGGAGAGAGAGAGAGAGAGAGAGAGAGAAGAGAGAGAAGAGAGAGAAGAGAGAGAAGAGAGAGAAGAGAGAGGAGAGAGAGGAGAGAGAGAAGAGAGAGAAGAGAGAGAAGAGAGAGAAGAGAGAGAAGAGAGAGAAGAGAGAGAAGAGAGAGAAGAGAGAGAGAGAGTGATGAGGATAGAGGACGAGTTTCACTTCTTTTTGGTGGGAGCGGACGATTTAGAGAGGATCGACGCGGAGATAGAAGAGAGGATAGAGAGGATGATAGAGAATAGAGAGAGAGAAGAGGGAAGAGGGAAGAGAGAAGAGCGAAGAGAGAAGAGAGAAGAGAGAGGAGAGAGGAGAGAAGATAGAGAAGAGAGAGAAGAGAGAAGAGAGAAGAGCGAAGAGCGAAGAGAGAAGAGAGAAGAGAGAGAAGAGAGAGAAGGAGAGAGAGGCGTCGGCCGTCGTCGGCGCCAACCGTCAGTCCGCCCCCCCCCCCGCGCGCGGCACGGGCGGTTGACTCTAAAAACAGACCTCTGCGCGCGCTGCCGCTCTCGCCACAGCGCCGCCACCGCTCCCCAGTCCGCCCCCTTGGAGAGAGAGAGAGAGCGAGCGCGGGAAAGGTTCGCAGGAAAAGGCTCCCAGGCCGCGCTCGCAACAGGGCACTTCCCGGCCTACAAGTAGGTGGTACAAAAAATAGTCGAACGCGAACGCAACTCAAACTTTTTGACCGTTTGAACATAGTCAACTACCTACTACTCCCTTGACCCCCAAAGGGAACACTGTGAAAAACACTGACAATTTTCCTCGCGCCGCGTACACGCGGCGCTCAACACCTCGCGGCTGTGCCGCGAACACACCCAACTCAAGGCGCGCGACAATGAACACCCGTCAACTACGTACTCACCCCCCCTAAAAAAGTGAACGCGCGTATTATTTTTACCACCTACTTGTACATGATGGGAGATACGCCCCATCAGCCCCCCAGATACGGTAGATACGGCTGTATCTGGGTCAACTCCCAGGTACGGCCAAATACGGTGCTAGATACAAATACGGTCCAAATACCGGGGGGGGGGCATGCGGGATGCGCGGCGCGCGCGCAGGCGCGATGTCGACACATCAGCACCTCACCCAGATCAAAAGGTTAGCTTCTCTACAAAACTTGGGGACAAGGATGGGACAGACTCACCTTCATCAAACAATTCATGAGAATGCACGCAATCATTAGCCCGGTCACTCACTAGGGGGGTGCGAAGGGCACCATCGGTAATGGGCAAACGAGGACCTAAATAAGCTCCCTATAGGTTCTGGTATGAGAGATCAGCAAAAAAAATCCGGGGTCCTCCGGCAAAATTTTCGAAAAATACTCAATTTCAGGCCTCTGACAGCCGCGCAGAAATATACAACGGGCCCCCTCCGGTATAATTTTATCGATGGCCTTCAAGCGCGCCTCTCGCACCGCATTACGAAGCCATGGTCATCACCAGCAAACACGGTCGATACAGCCTGGTTCTGTACGCACCGCAATACAATACACAATACTTCTATGATTTCATGGACTTGAACGTGTACGTAATTATCACAAAAACTATGAAGACGCTCAACGCTAAAATCGCCAAGGGATAGAGAGCCCAACTTCGACCCGCGACCGGCGGCGCCACGAGGCCGTTCTTGTGCCCGCTCACCGAGTAGATGCCGCATCACGCACCATATCGCGGCATCCCGCCCTCACAGCCACGCCAATCGCGCCCGCCGCCCCCGCGCACCGCGTCGAAATCAGCCCTTTGCGGGCGCCGGTGATGACGACGTCACGCCCCCAAGACGCACCGTGAGCGCCCAACTTCGACCCGCGACCGGCGGCGCCACGAGGCCGTTCTTGTGCCCGCTCACCGAGTAGATGCCGCATCGCGCACCATATCGCGGCATCCCGCCCTCACAGCCACACCAATCGCGCCCGCCGCCCCCGCACACCGCGTCGAAATCAGCCCTTTGCCCCATCGGGCAAGGACGCCGGGGACCAGCTATCCACTTGGACGGAAGCCAAAAGGAAAGTATCTTCACTCCTCCTCGCGAGGACGGTCGAACTTCGCAGAAGACAAAGGTACGCGCAAGCAGAAATCGACGCAGTAGCAGCCGCTAGGAAAGCCCAGATGACGGCGACCCCCGGGACGACCCGGTTAGACACATTAGCGGAACTTAATCGCAAAGTAGTCGCGCTCGCCGTCGCGTCGGTGCCCCGAGGGCGCCACTTCTCGCAACCCCCATCACACGCTCGGGATCGTCGCCTTCGCCCTCGCCCTGCTGCAACCGCTCAACGCGCTCGTGCGCGGCACGCCCGGCGCCCGCACCACACGCCGCGCCGTGTGGCGGGTCGCGCACAAGGGGACGGGCTACGCCGTTCTCGGCGTGGGCGTCTACCAGGCCCTCTCAGGGTGCGCCCTCATGCCGAGCCAAGGCGACGCCGTTCTCGTCGCGTACGTGGTGCTCGTGGGCCTCTCCTTCGGGGTGCTCGCGGGGGGGCTCATGGTAGGGTGAGAGTCCCCACGGGAGGGGAAGAAACCCTGAGGGAAAGGAGACCAAATGAAGGCAAGCCGCCTGTGAGGGGCAAGCAGGCGGCAAGGGAGGCGACAAAGGAGGCGAGGGCAAAAAGGGCGAATGGGCGAATGTAGAACCCTGCGACGGTGACTCGTGGCTAGCCTGCAAGGAGGGAACATAGAAACGCAAACAACTTCTAAAACAAAAAGGTCGATCGCGGATGCGACATTCACCCACCACTGCCACTGCAGTGCCGTCAACACTTGTGCTAACAGCGCCCAGATATATACCATCAGCGTTGTACACACTAGGTCCCACACAAGCCCACCCGAACGGATCGCCATCATCAAAATCTTGTGTCGTCCTCTTATTGAAAGCGCCATAAGCTGGCCATCTGCCGTTACTGACGCTATAGATGGCGCGGACGCATTGAACCGTCTCCCATCTATGATCGTGCTATCCGAGGTCATTGCGGCTGGGGGACGAAGACTGCGGTGGGCTGGGGAGGCGGAGCCGTCGGCGCGTGCTCCATCGCTAAAACAATAACAACATTTTTATGCACATGACACATGAGAGGCTTCAACGGTGGCAAATCTTGGCCAGGTGCACAGGGAGTAGGCGCTACAAGCGGGCATGCCTACTCGCCCCGACCACCCGCAATGTCTTAAGAGCTCGGCGAAATGCAGGCCCTTCACATAGGTCCGAGTTAAAGCCATGAGCAACCTGGCACGCACAGCAGCAAGTCAGACGTCTAGATCGTGACCTGCCCCCTTGGCCACTCCAATGCATCGAGCGTCGCGTGGGCAACACGCTATCGTCCACTCTGTAATCCACTCTACCGTCGGCAGCATTGCACGCCTGCTCAGCTTGCAGTCGCACGGGCACCTCGACGGCACCAGCGCCCCGAATCGCTTGCTCGAGCAGCAACACCGTGCTCCCCAACATACAACCATAAGATCCACATGTGCTTGTTTCAACACCTCACACAAATCACGGTAGCGACGCCACGCTCTTGCCGCGGTAGTCTCCACGCCCAGCGCGCGAGGCAAAGCAAGTGACGCATTCGTGGAGTGCCGCGGCGGCCGCCGCGCTACCGGCACTGCCGACGCGTGGTGGTTGAGCTCTGGGCGCGCAGGGGGCGATGTGCCGACTTAAAAGCCAGCGTTGTCGAGCTCGTCGAGCGCCTTGTAGACTTCCTGCTCCTTCTTGGCCTCCTCCTCTGCTGCCTGCGAGTAGACCTCGAATGCCGAATCGCGCGCGCGCGCGGCTCCCATATAGGCGTTATAGGCGGCATCGAGCGTGCTGCTCCACCGGTGCTCGCTGACAGCGGCCTGTGCAGCAGACTTGCGTCGCGCCAACTCGGCTGTGTCAATCTGGTCGCACGTCCACTCCTCGAACGCCTGCTTAAGAAGCTCCTGCACTCGCCGCTCGAGCGCCGCATCAGCGCTAACGCGCGCGCGCGACACGCGCTCCTCCAGCTGCGCGCGGCGCGCCTCGTCGGCGGGCGGTGCCAATCCGCTGGGGCTAGCGCTGCGTAGCTGCTCAGTGCTGCCTCCGCCTGCCACCATTTGGCGCGCCGGCTCCGTGCTGTACCTTGCCGTGGAGGGGGCGGCGGAACCGCGCTTGCCCGCGCCGGGCATCGCGCGCGTGGCGCCAGCCACGCCGCCTGGCGCGGCAGTCGGGCGATTCGGGCTGTACGCCTTCGGCGCACTTGTCGACGCCGAGCTGGGGGAAGTGTTGTCTGGCTGCTCCCCCGGAGCGACCGCGCCTGTGGGTGCGCTAGTCGGAGTGGCGCCATCGGCGCGGCTGCCCGAGTAGGCGGGCGGAATGGAAGTGCGCGGCTGCTCGATCACGTAGAGGTAGCGGCAGTCAAAGTCTTGAGGCGAGATGTCGGAGCCCGTCACCTCAGGATCCTCCACGCACAGCACACCGATCCGACGGCTCAGATTGTGCTTTGAGCCGACCACCCACACCTCGCCATCCCACCAGACCATCTTGCTGGGGTCGCCCCCCTTCTCGTAGTATCCCTGTGGCTGGTAGGTAGAGTCACGGAACGAGCGCGCGCCCTTGATTGGCGGCGGGCTCGAGAGGAAGCCCTTGGTGTACAGTCCGAGGTACTGGCTGGCCTCCTCGTGCGAGAGCGAAGAGGGAAGCGTGCTGACCAGGTTGACCTTGTCGGTCACATGCCGGAGCGCAGCAGCGACGACACGGCCGCCGGCTGTCGGCTGGGATTCATCGTTTTCGGAGGGTGGCGGCGAGTAGAGCTCGTTACCGCGGGCCGCGCGCATCTGCATCCGCGAGGGCGCGCAGCGGAGCGCAGGAGTGCGGCTGGCACGTGCCACGTGAGGGCGCTCTCGCTGCTCGCCGGCACAGCACAAACGCAGAGGAGGGTCGCGGGTGAGATCGTCATCCTGCGCGGACGCCGGGCGGTTGGAGAGGTCCTGCTCACGTCTGGTGCCGCCGCTGCGCACAGCGTCTGGGCCGCGCGGGAGGCCAGCGAGAAGCGTGAGAGAGAGAGGGAGAGAGTGGAGAGGGCCGTCGCCAGGTGCTCCAGCTCTCGCCTGCCTCCAAGGGGCGCGTGGGAGGCCGTGTGGGTGGGGACGGAGTGCGGCTGCCCCTGCCTTCCAGCCTCGGTACGCCAGTGGCGCGTGGAGGGCCTGGGGAGAGAGGAGGGCGGTGGGGAGGAGTGCGAGGAAGGGGAAGGGCATGGGCGGAGAGAGAGAGGGGGGGTAGGAGTGAGAGTGCGAGAAGGCGGTCAGGGTTCTTGAATAATTGGGCGTGTTTATGATGGTTGTCGAGCGGTGGTTGAGGGGAGCGGATGATGGGGAGAGCACCGCGGTGCCCCTCAGGTTATGAGAGATCTCGCACCGATATATCGAATAATGGGGCTAGGGGGAGAGGGAGAGGCGGGCGGAGAGAGAGAGAGGGAGAGAGAGAGAGAAGGGGGTGAAGGGGGGGGGAGAGGGGGGCCGCGCCGCCAGAGACGGGGGGGGGGCAGCCTTCTCCCCCCCCGCCCCCCACGACGGTGGGTTGTTTATGTGAAAGATATCCGCGGTTAAGAAGGTTCCGTCGAGGAGGGAGGTGAGGGGTCGCGCCGCCCGTCCGGCCGGTAGGGGGGCGAGAGAACCCGCCCTCTCTACTCTCTCTAGAGGTAAAGGAAGGGAGAGAGGGGGCGAGGGGAGAGAGAGAGAGAGGGAGGGAGCCCTTCCTCCCTGTTTGAGGTGAGGGAAGAGGGAGAGAGAGAGAGAGAGAGAGAGAGAGAGGGAGAGAGGGAGAGAGGAATGAGAGAGGGAGAAAGGGAGAGAGGAAGGAGAGAGGCAGAGGGGGAGAGGGAGAGGGAGAGAAGAGAGAGGGGGGGGGGGGGGGCGGCCAGTGGGTGGGTGGTGCGGTCGGGTGGACCGTTTGAAAGCTCGCTGCGCGGGCAAACGGT
The DNA here is from genome assembly GCA_018136815.1 of Isochrysis galbana. Taxonomy (NCBI): domain Eukaryota; phylum Haptophyta; order Isochrysidales; family Isochrysidaceae; genus Isochrysis; species Isochrysis galbana. Next base: position 72,638 of record JADDIW010000128.1, read on the forward strand.
ACTAAGATTAGTAGAGAGGGAGAGAGAGAGAAGAGAGGGAGAAGAGAGGGAGAAGAGAGAGGGAGAAGAGAGGGAGAAGAGAGGGAGGAGAGAGAGAGGAGAGAGGGAGAAGAGAGGGAGAAGAGAGGGAGAAGAGAGGGAGAAGAGAGAGGGAGAAGAGAGGGAGAAGAGAGGGAGAAGAGAGGGAGGAGAGAGGGAGAAGAGAGGGAGAAGAGAGAGAGAAGAGAGGGAGAAGAGAGAGAGGAGAGAGAGAGAAGAGAGGGAGAAGAGAGGGAGAAGAGAGAGGGAGAAGAGAGGGAGAAGAGAGGGAGGAGAGAGAGAGGAGAGAGGGAGAAGAGAGGGAGAAGAGAGGGAGAAGAGAGGGAGAAGAGAGGGAGAAGAGAGAGAGAAGAGAGGGAGAGAGAGAGAGGAGAGAGGGAGAAGAGAGGGAGAAGAGAGAGAGAAGAGAGGGAGAAGAGAGAGAGGAGAGAGAGAGAAGAGAGGGAGAAGAGAGGGAGAAGAGAGGGAGAAGAGAGGGAGAAGAGAGAGAGGAGAGAGGGAGAGAGAGAGAGGAGAGAGAGAGAAGAGAGGGAGAAGAGAGAGAGAAGAGAGGGAGAAGAGAGGGAGAAGAGAGGGAGAAGAGAGGGAGAAGAGAGGGAGAAGAGAGGGAGAAGAGAGGGAGAGAGAGAGAGGAGAGAGGGAGAAGAGAGGGAGAAGAGAGAGAGAAGAGAGGGAGAAGAGAGAGAGGAGAGAGAGAGAAGAGAGGGAGAAGAGAGGGAGAAGAGAGGGAGAAGAGAGGGAGAAGAGAGAGAGGAGAGAGGGAGAGAGAGAGAGGAGAGAGAGAGAAGAGAGGGAGAAGAGAGAGAGAAGAGAGGGAGAAGAGAGGGAGAAGAGAGGGAGAAGAGAGGGAGAAGAGAGGGAGAAGAGAGGGAGAAGAGAGGGAGAAGAGAGGGAGAAGAGAGAGAGTAGAGAGAGAGAAGAGAGGGAGGGAGGCCGAGGCCGGATGGCTTCCATCGCGACGGCTGCGATCGCATCGCATTGGTGGGGCCGTCGTCGCCACGCAGAGCCCCGAGAAGAGGCACTCGGAGCGCGCGGCGAGCGGAGGGGGAGCAGCAGCGAGGATGAGGATGGGAGAAAGAGGGAAGACAGTGAGGGGCAGCCGGAGGGGTGTCAAGATGAGAGGGGAGGGGAGGGAGAGAGAAAGAGTGAGCAACTGAGCGACAGCGAGAGCGACAGCGAGAGATCGAGCGAGAGGGAGAGGCAGAGTGATGGTGAGAGGGAGAGGAACAACGAACAACCCAAGACCCAAGACCCACTGCGACCACGTGTCGGGTGTAGCCCGGTCACTCACTAGGGGGGTGCGGAGGGCGAAATCGGTAATGGGCAAATGGAGGCCTAAATAAGCTTTCTATAGGTTCTGGTATGAGAGATCAGCAAAAAAAATGGGGGGTCCGCCGGCAAAATTTTCGAAAAATGGCCAATTTTAAGCCTCCGAAGACCAAGCGCTAAAAAGTATTCGGGCCCCCCTCCGGTATATTTTTACTGATGCCCTTCATGCAAGGCATGCACAACTAGTGACGGAGCCATAAGCTCTACCAGCTCATACCCTCCACGAAATGTGCTTCTCTACACATTATATGATCATCGACACAGATTGCGATTGACATCGATATGTACATGAGTATCACTACTAACAGCCGTTCACGAAACGCTACAATTGTTGAGACGAGAAGCCCCAACTTTGCACCAAAACTGGGCGGGCTGCCGGCGTTTTGGTGTTGATCCTGTTGCACTGGGTGGCACACCAAGCACCATATTTGCAAATGCCGCCCTTGCAGCTACGCCAATCGCCGCAGCCGGCCGCGTGCACCGCAGCGTGTGTGTGCTGTGTGTGTGTGGTGTGGTGGCACGACACGCGGTGATCATGTATGTGAGATGTGAGTGTGAGTGGACATGATTAATAGTATTATAACAGTGTAACATATTATAACATATTAAGTACAACGATCAACCATCAACCACATAATGGCAACAGGAACAACTACATCGTTATCGCGCTGTTGTATTCAGGCCTCTCGGCGTGAATATTTCGGCATGAGCGCGCTCCTTCTGCGTTATATATCGTCTTCTATGTTCGTCGTGGTCACGCAAGGCGTGCCGATTCGGATTCTCCGTGGGCTCCAGTCCTGGTTCGCCGATTTTCGTCTCGAAATTCGAAGATTTGAGTTTTATTTTTACCGTTACGGTAATTGTCCACGCGTTTAAGGTAAGAGATGCAGGTAACAGTACTGTGTTTTCACCCCCCCTCTGCAGTCCTCCTTCCCCTCTCTCCATTCCCTGATTTTCTCGGGCCAGGCCGGGAAAAATACGTGAATGTGAGGGAGGATTGGGTCAGTATTGTGATTCCCCCCTCCGCGGTTCCCCCCCCCCTTCCGCAACTCTCCTCCCTCCCCTCTCTCCACTCCCTGATTTTCCCGGGCCAGGCCGGGAAAAATACCTGAATGTGAGGGAGGATTGGGTCAGTGTTGCGATCTCACCCCCCTCGGCAGTTTCTCCCCCCCCCCTTTCGCTCCCCCCTTCCCCCCCTCCGCTCCTCCCCTCCCCCCCCCCCCCCCGCTCCTCCCCTTCCCCTCCGCTGTTCCCCCCCCTCCGCCGTTCCCTTCCCCCCCTCCGCGCGGTTCCCCCCCCCTCCGCGCGCCAAGACGGCGGCCCTTCCCCCCCTCCGCGCGTTGAGGCGCCGTCTTCTCTTCCCTCAACCCCCCGCGCGAAAGTCCCCCAGCGCGTTCCTCAGCGTTCCCCAGCGTCCCTCAGCGTCTCCCAGTGTCTCTCAGCGCCCCCCCCCTGTCCGTCAGCGATGTCCCGCAGCGCGTCTTGCAGCGTCCTTCAGTGTCCTTCTGCGTCCTTCAGCGCTGTCCCGCAGCGCTTCCTTCAGCGTCCTTCGGCGCTGCCTCGCGAGACTCGAGGCAGGACTCGCGAGGGCACTGGATTTTACTCTGTAGTCCAAAACGGAGTCCGAATTGTGTTTTGACCCCCCGAGCCCTCGTTCCCTCGCTCTCTCTCTCTCTCTCTTCTTTTTCTGGTGGGCACTCCTGAATCTGCTCACCAGAGGGGGTTCGTTTAACGTATGTTTCCGGCCTGTCACCGTGAATGTTTGAGTGCAGAGTGTTGATTTGTGTGGTTTTTGAGCCATTGTATCGCCTGTTGGTGACCTGCAGCCCCTGAGTACCCCCAAGCCCCGAGTCTTCCGAGTCGTCCTTTCGAGTCTACGAGTCCCTACGAGTCCCAAGTAAGCGGTAACTGCTCGCCGCGCCCTTTCTGACATCCTCCGACCCTCCGGTTCGCGTTCCGTGCCACTCTCCCGTCCATCTCTCATGCCCGTCATTTGCCCTGCGCAAAAATCTCGTCTCGATATCACCTTCAAGCCTGGTGATCGGGTGTGCAAGCGAATCCCCGGCCACGCTAACAAACTTCAATACCTCTACTCCGGTCCCTACCGAGTAGAGGAAGCAATCTCGGCTACGCGCTATCGCCTCCGCGACCTCGAAAATCGCCGCGTCAAGGATGAAGTCCATATCTCCAACCTCCGTCCGTATTACACCGTGGTGGATGAGTCTCCCGTGGAACCTGATGAGTATCTCGTCGAAGAGTTACTTGGTCACAGGGGCGATGGATCGTCGCGCAAATATCTCGTCAAGTGGCGCGGCTACCCTCGTTCCGAAGCTACTTGGGAGCCTAGGATTGAATTGCTTCGTCGATGCTCCGATCTGGTCGAGTCCTATGACCTCGCCGCCGACCGATCTCGTTCGTCTCCGTCCTCAGAGTCTTCGGAAATCCAGCCCGCTCCTTGGCTGTCTTCTCAAAACAGCTCAAGCCCAACGGAAAATCTTCCGGACCTTCCTTCGAGCCGAACGCGTTCTCGTTCTCATGCGTAGCGCGGAAGTGGAAACAAGTATCGCAACTGTACAAATATAACTTTTTAACACCTAGGGACTCCTATCTGCATTTTAAACATATTCTACATAGGAGAATAGCTACAGCGAACCGTTTTGCCGACGATCCGACATGCCGCTTTTGTGGCATAGCCCCCGAGAGTTCCACTCACTTGGCCTCATGTATCGCGACGGAGCCTGTCTTTGAATTCATAGAAGGACTTTTAGGGATTTGCCTTAAGCCGGGATCCGAAATACCCCAACGTCTTTTCTGCTATCAGGTGGACAGACCGCACCCCTCCTCAGGATACTTAGGTATCTTGGCGTGGAGGTATATTCTAACCGACTTCTATAACATTCAGTATGGCAACGCGGACGGCAGGTCCGTCAGGTCGATCTTAAGAGCGATCCTCACGAGATATCACCTGTTAGTAACGGCGAAAGTCGGTTTCTTTCAGAGGCTAAAAAAACAAGGGAGAATATGGGGTTACACGCCCCGAGCAACAAACACATTAAGAGAATGATAAGCCCGCTGTACACGGTGGACAAGGATTTCAACATAGGAACGTCGGAGGACCTCTTGCAAGCGGCAAGGGGGCTAGACCTACGACGCATCACCTAAAGCAGCTAAATCTCTGGGTAGGAATCACAGCAGTTACCAAAAAAGGAATCTAAATTATTTAAGGGAGAATAACCAAAGCTAACACCGAAAGCAAAGGACGAGCCACAGTCTCCCGCCCCCTTCTCTTCAACTCCTGGCCGAAGCAGCGCGCGCGGCCTCCCCGGAACCAGCTTCTCCGCTAATGAGGGAACTGGGGAAGGGGGAGGGGGTTGTTAGGGGTTAAGGTTGGGTAGTAGGGAGGTACACAAGCACACTGCCTCACGCCGCACACGTAGCGGGGTTTTTTAAGAAGATTTTTTTTTCCATTGTTGTCCCTTGTGTGACCCTGATTCCCCCTCAGGTGTTGGCCGTTGGATGATATCGTGGCGCTGTTTTACTGCTTCGGTCTTCATCAACTCACTTAAGGGTTTTCGAAAGATTCCCTCTTTATTCCTGTGCGTAACTGTCGCCCCCGTCGGATCGTCCGTCGCCCCGTCGCTCTCTTGTCGGCATTCTCTTCCTTGTTCGATCTGTCAGCAGGTTCCTGTGCGTTCCGTGATAAGGATACGTTAGTGTGGAGAGTGTTGACGCGAGTGTAGTGTCATCTCGTCGGTCCATCGGCCTCTAGCCGTCTGTCGTCTGTCGTTCTTCGTTCGTCGCTCTCGTTCTCGTTCTCGTTCCCGTTCTCGTCCCTCGTTCTCAACACTACCTCAACACCAAACCTCACCAATCCCTCAGCCCTAGCCTATCCATCCCGATCCGCCCAGCCATGTCCGCTCCGTCGTCGCGCTCGCCCTCGCCCAAGCCCGTCCTCCCGCCTTCCTCTGCTGAGGAGGTGGTCCAGCCCGTCATTTCATCACTCCCGGCCTCCTTCGCCGCGCCTTCCGCCGATCGTCTCCCTTCCGAATCATCGCATATCGAGCACGTGGTCATGCTCGATCCGTCACTCTGCTGACGGGCTTCAGCCCGTCAGCATCTCCGAAGTCGTCCCCTCAGCGCGCCTGCCGCCGGCATGCCTCCTTCCTCATTGCCCTCGAGGCCCTATGGGCCACTCCAATTCGTCAAGGTTCAAGTTTTTATTCAATGACTCCATCGCTTTACCGATAGTTCAAAAAATAAAGACACTAGAGACTACGGATAAAAATTTCGCACTTGTGCTTGATATAGGCGGATAGGCGCCACCGAATGTAATCGAATTCGTGCCAACACAAAAGAGGTGTGGGGTGGGGGAGCCACGAGCTACTTGCTGTACATGACCATGAGCATGAGACGACACCAACTTTCCAACGGATTCGCGTAATACGCATTGGCCATCGCAGAAGGACGTGGCAAAACGAATTGGAGAGACAGGACCACGCACCGGCTTTCGAGTGTCCCTCTCTCCATCAACACCATCATGCTACTGGCGGAGTTGCTCGGCGGCCACGCCGGAGTCCGCATAGGAGAAGTGCCAATTCTCAGAAATCACACGGCGGCGGTGCCCCATGTTCGCAAGGCGGCGGTCCCTAGCTACGCAAGTGCACTCACGAATGTTGTGACAGCAACGTCGACCGGTGAGAATGCGAGGAGGGCGCGTAGCCCGATCGGACTGAAGCGGCAGGCTGCGGCCGTACGGGCGCGGGCGGTGGCGGCGCCTCAGGCACACCGGCAAGCGCGGCGAACGAGGCGGCGCCTCGGCCCTTGAAGTGGTCCGCTCTTCCCGAGTCGTACATTGACCGCATTGAATTAGGGATCGCACTCACTTTCATGAAGGGCATCGTGCCTGAGGGCGACGCGCGCGAGGCGGCACCCCACGTGGACCCCTTGGCCACCGCGTTCTTCATACGTCGCTGGTTGGCGTCCCAGTCCTTCTTCCTCGCAAACTGCGGCGAATTCCACCGCGACTTGACGTCGGCCGCCGTACGGCCTCGCCCAAGCTCGTGTGCAATCTCTTCAAATGTCTTGCCCTTGTTCTTCATTAGCAGCAGCGTGCGGTCCTCCTCGATGGTAAAGGGCGACTGGTTCGTATGGCGGCCAGAGGTGGGGCGGCGCGTTGCCGCGCTCGGCACCGACGGTTTGCGCGGCATGGAGGAGACGGCCGTTGGGGCAGGTTGAGGCGCAGATGCGGGCCGTGGCGGCCGGCGTGTGCCAAGGGCGCCCTTCTTTGTATTCATGTTTTTGCCAGAGAGGTTACCAGCAACGTAGGCTGCTTGCGCGGCGTCGTCGTCCACCTCGAGGTCGAGCGCCTTCTTGAGCGCCCAGTCGGCGAACTCGTCGAAGAGCACCATACCGCCACCGTCTTGGTCAATCTCCTTGAACACCGCCTCGGGGTTCTCGACGGTGACACCCCATGAGGCAAGGTCGGGCAGCGCCGCCTTGAACTCGTCGAGCGACACACGTTGGTCGTCACTAGAATCAACCACGGAGAACATCACGTAGAGCTCAAAGTACTGCCGCAAGTAGACGAGTAGTAGGCGGAACTCCTTGAGCTCGACCATGTCCTTGCCCAGCTCCGTCTTGGAGGGCGCCGCATTTTTCGCGGCCTGTGGAGGGCGGGAGATGAGCGGCATCATTCTTCATGTTGTGTGCAAGCACAGCTGCGTTCGAGCGACGGCGCACCTGGTAGGCACGCATGATGACTTTTTTCGCAGAGAAGAGCACATCGCTACGCAAAATCTCGCCAATACCCTTGTCAATCTGCACGCAGGAGGCCAATGGGATAAAACTGGCCATGGACGGGTGTCTGTGTGCGTGAGTGTATGACGTGGAGGCTGGCGATTAGGGATTGTTATGCTTCTGCGTCTGCAGTTGTATGTTTGTGGGAGTCCTTGTGCTACTCCAAGTGTGGCGGGCGGTAATTCACCTCAGCCAGTGAGAGGTAGCCATTCCCTTGTGAGTCGAATTGTTTGAAGAGCTTTTTGCGCAGAGTCTCAGACGCCTTGTCGGTGCCAGCGGGGAGGGATGCTGAGAGGCTTGCCCAAAATTCGACCTGCTCCTCCTTTGTCATCTGCTTGTTGGCAAACTTCTCGACCTGTCCGGCCATGCCCGCCGACCTGTCCCGATCTCCAAAGCCACCGCCGCTGCCGCCCCCTCCCTGCCCACCGCCTCCACCATGGCTATGCGAAGGCGCGGCAGACATGTTTGTGTCATTGCGGGGCAGCGCTCCAGTCTTCATATCCATGTGATTCCGTGCTACATTGCCCGCTTGGTACTTGGGCGCCTCGTTGTCGTCGTCCACCTGAGGCAGCGTGAGGGGTCGAGGCAATCAGCAAAGCGCTGCGATGCGCTACGGATAGATTGACACGCCGAGGGGATAGCCAACCTAGCGCTCCTAGGCGTGGCTTGAACGGCAGGTCAGCGGAGCGAGGTAGGCACTCATGCGCTGGCCTGCGTTGGCGTGTTGTGTGCATGCGGCTGCCGGCGTTTGTTCACCTCAAGATCGAGCTTGTGCTTGTAGGCCCAATCCGCAAACTCGTCGAACATGACGGCCCCACCCTTATCGGTATCGATGCTCGCAAATGTCGCGTCGGCATCCTCTTCGCTGATATCCACTCCCCACTTCTTGAGGTTGGGCAGCGCCGACTTGAACTCCTCAGCCGTGAGCTTGTTGTCATCGGACTTGTCAACAACCTGCGGCAACAGCCGTTGGGACGAGCAGGGCACGGTTGCACCAGGCATCCAGCAGGGTGCGCGGCAGCTCAAGCGTGAGATTGGTTTGGTTTGCTCGTGGCGCGCCGCACCGCAAACATGACGTAGAGCTCAAAGTATTGGCGCAGGTAGCCGAGCAACTCCTGAAATTCCTTTCGGTTGATCGTGTCGTCGTCAAGCGGCTGTTTCGACTGGGAGAGACCCTTTGCGGCTTGGAACGCGCGCATAATCTGTCGAGCGCCAGGTGCCGAATGTCAAACTCTCGGGCCACGCGCCACAGTCCTTGCGGCCGCGCCTCGGCCTCTGATACCGCAGCGCTCCCCCCTCTGTAGCGCGTCCACTGCCTCTCCACGTCAGGAGCGCGCCGTGCCACCGCGATGAATGTGCGCGCGCGCCGGTCGAGCACTTTGCGTCTGGGACGCGCGGGACACCCAGCGCGTACTGGCTTCTTTGCGGAAAACAGTGTGTCGCTCTTGATGACGCCTCCAATGCCCTTGTCGACCTCGGCGAGCGAAAGGAAGCCGTTACCATTCACATCGAATGCACGGAAGAGCTCTTTCCTCTTGGCCTTGTCCTCCGCAGAGGTTCCTGTGAGTGCATAGGCCGGAAAGTGGCGCCCTTGCTTAGAGGTGCGCGCAGCTCTCCAGATGAGAGCTGATGGGCAGCCGGTAAACGTCGAAGATTTCTGCCGGACAAGAAGCAGCGGGTGGAGGGAGCGGAGGAGAAAGGATTGGAGAAGGGGGCAAGGTGAATAGCCCGAGGAGCTCTCTTGGCCGTCCCAGCATTCTTCCTCGTTCAGCACGGACAAAGCATGAGACGCAACGGCTTTGTAGAGCCGTGCGTACATGCCTTGCACCGTGGAGCGACGAAAAGCTCCCTTCTGCAAGCCGAAGTAGTGGCATCGGAACATCTTGGTGGCAGCTTCGATTGGAGAGAGTGGGCTCGGGAGGGGGGGGGGGGGGGCTCGAGGGAGAGGGGCGGCGGAGAGAGGAGATGGGGAGGGCCGAGGGCGGGAGGGAGTGAGGGAAGGAGAAGGGGGGGAGGGGGAGAGAGAAAGAGAGAGAGAAAGAGAGAGAGACGAGAGAGAGAGAGGGAGGGAGAGAGAGGGGGGGAGAGCAGAGCTTGCTCTGTGCGGCGCTCACCCGAGGGAAGCTGTGCGGAGAGCTCGCTCCAGAATTGCGCCGAGTTCTCCGTGCTCAGGGCCTCCACCTTGCCCTGCAGCCCTGCCGACCGGTCACGCTCAGCGTCCACCGCCATCCGCAACGCGCGACGAGACACGCCCCCCGCGAGTATTCAAAGGAACAAGAGATTTAATTGAATTACGAGAGGTGTTCGCAGAGTGCACTCGACTGTCCCTCTCTCTCTCTCTCTTATCTCTCCCTCTCTCTGATATTCTGCCCCCCCCCCCTCCCACCCGGGGCTGAACCCTCTCGGACGGCGATGTTACTGTAATGAATCGGAGGCGTTCACAAGGGCCACACGCGCCCACTCTCTCTTCACTCTCTCTCTTCTCTCTCTCTCTCTCTCTCCCTCTCTCTCTCTCTCTCCTCTCCGGCGGCTGCGGTTTGATCGGTGCGGGCCGTTGCACGTAGAAATTAAAAAGATGCTCGACGAAATCCTAGCACAATTATTCCCCCCTCGGTATTCTGCCCCATGGAGGCTTCAGGTAGGGCGGGCAAACAGTGATTTATAACTACTAACATGTGAGGGGGGCTGCAATTTTTGACCGTCCCCCCAAGGCCATCAAAAACGCCCGAGGGGCTCACCTGCCGCCACGAAAAATTCCCGAAGACCGAGGAAAATGGTGGGTTTGGGGTTTTACCTTTTACCGCCCCCCTCGCCCTCGCCCCTCGCCCTCGCCCTCTGTCGCATTCGCGATCGACCTCTTGGCAAGACTCTTGGGCGGTCAAACAGCACACAGGGTTTTTTCATTAGGGGTGAAAAAATGACCACCTCACGGTTAAGGAAATTTCAGGATTTTTTTCGGTAGAAAGTTCCCAATACCAATACACCCAACTAACACGACATAACACATATCCGGGCCCCATTTTGGGGTTGGCAGAAATATCCGGATATATCTACTGGATATTTGGGCTGATTTTGGCAGAACCAGCTATCTCCGGATATTTGGGTGGGAGCGTTGGATACTTGGTGGATATTTGGGTGAGTGTGGGGGGCCTACGCGAAAACAAAACCCTCGCAGATCAAAAACAAAACCACCGAGGGGCGCGTTCGTAACCAGCAATCTTACAACACCAACCAAATCCACTCACTCACCCACTCACCCTCGCTGTCCGCTATGTCCGCTCCGTCTTCGCGCTCGCCCTCGCCACTGCCCGCTATCCATCTCCCAACCATGGAAGATGGCCTGCCCGTCCCACCTTCGCCGTCTGCGTCCCCCTCGAGCTCCGCGAGTCACACCCTCATTCCGCGGTGCTCGTGGATCGCCTCCCCTCGCGCGATGGCCTCGACTCTCCGCCTCTTGTCGCTACAAGTGTGGAGACACCTAGCGATAAGGGTGAGGTCCTGGTCACCGTCTGGAACCTCTCCGCCCGCCCGGTCACCCTGCCAGCCTACTCCCCGGTGGCCTCTGCTCACGTGGAATTTGTACTTCACGAGGCTACTCGGACTCCCGGCTCTACCGACGCCGATCCCGAAGCTGCACTAACCGAAGCGCAACGCGCCCTCCTAGATTCGATTAACGTTGACCCAGACGAACAGTTAACTCCTGATCAGCTCGGCCAGGTTCGTCGCTTGCTGGCCCGCCACATCGACGCCTTCGCACTCGACCCCAAGAACCCCAAGCACACGCATGTCATGGAAGTCGAACTTCCGCTACTCCCCGGTGCCACGGCTCATCGCCACGCTCCCTCTAAGATGGGAGCTCACGGATGATGACCCCCTTCAATTTGATGAACACCTAGTAGAAGCGTAGAAGCTCCTCGCCACTGCCCGCTATCCATCTCCCAACCATGGATATAATAATAATCAATGTTATATCCTAGCCAACCCCACTAGCTAATTGGACATAACGTCTCAGTCCCGGAATCCCGCCATGCCTGACGGGCCAGGTGTCCGAGTGATACCGGGGGGTGGGGGCACTGCCCCCTCCCCTCGATATTTGTCCTCCCCCCAGTGCATGCACCGGCCCCGCGCACCCCAGCGCGTCCTCTCCTCGAGTCCACGCTGGGGGAAAACCCCTTTCGGGTAAAAGCAACGCGGGGGGGGGGGGGGCACTCGTGAGATAGGAGCCCAGAAGCGCTAATCTCCCTCGCTAGAGCGAGTGGCCGCGGCGAGCCGCGGCCCTTCCCTCCTGGCTCTGGCGCCCCCGTCTTCTCTTACCCAAACGGGGCGAGAAGACACGTTTCTGCCGGAGGGGGAGCTGCCGCTCCCCCCTCCCCTCCCTCTTCCCTTTTCCTCCTCTCTTCCCTGCGGCGGGGGCCCATGGCGCGCGCCTGCGGCCCCTCTTCAGGTCCCCAGGTGGCCAGCAGGGGCCTGGGAGCGCAGCTCAGGGGGCAGGTGAGGCTGGGGCATGGCCCTGGCCCCTCCTGCCTCTCCCTCGCTGGCGCTCCGAGCCCCTGCGGGTCGACTGGAGCTGGCTGGGGGGTCCTGAACAGGGGGGCCCAGGGGGAGGAGGGGCTGGTCAGAGGGATGGGCTGGCCACGACAGGCCAGGGCGGGCGAGTCAGGCGTGCCTGTGGGGAGAGGAATGGGTCAGCATGGCAGTGTGCTCCTGGCAAGCCATCAGGCGTGCCAGGAGAGTGGGTGGTTCCTCCCCCATGGCAGGGGAGGAGTGGAGAGAGAGGGGGGCTCGTGCCCCCCCATGGGCGAACTAAGTATAAACTTAGTTGGCTCCCAACCATGGAAGATGGCCTGCCCGTCCCGCCCGCCAATGGCCAAAATACCGTGCCTGCCGCCGCCTACCTTCCGCCCCGTTCGGTCCCTCCTGTTCCATCCATAACCTCCAATCCGTCACTGGCTTGAGCAAGCGCGCGGGGCACGCTGGAGTCGACGACGGCACGTTGAGCGGGCGAGAGGGAGTCGAGGCGAACGCCGTGCGCGGAGCGGGACGTGGCGGCAAGACTGGCCGAGTCCGTGCCGAGGCGGGCGGCCCAGAGGAGCGCGGAGTCGCTCGCGTTCGCGGAGGGAGGCGGCGCTGGCGGTCGGGGCGTTCGCGGAGGGGTGAGGGGGTGAGGTGGAAAATGACGTCGACGTAGAAGAGGCCGTGGGCACGACGGAGGGCGAGGGTGGTGCCATCCGGGAACAGAATCTCGGAGGGGCAAGGGGCGGGCTTTTTGCGGATTTCGACGTGCAGGGAATCGATGAGGACGGATTCGGAGACGATGTTGGGCCTCCGGATCAACAAGAGTTTTTTTTAACCCACTCTCCCCCACCTCTAATCCTAGCATCGACAGTCACCGGCGCAAGATACACAATCGTGGCACTACCGTACCGGCTTAGGCTCCACACACACGCATCACACATATACATCTCATTTCTAGCTTTGGCTTCGGCACTCAAAGCGAGCCGCCACCGACTGAGGCCTTGACATGGGAGATGGAGGACCGGCTGGCTATGTCCCAGCCAAACCCACCTTGGCCCCGAGAAGGAATGCTCCGAGTCCTCTACACATCTACTAGCTTGGTCTAGCTTGGTCACACTCTCACCCCGCCGACGCGACCCCCATCGTTGGAAGCCCACACAAGCAAATTTCTCTCAACTACATCAAGAGCATAGTGAGGGTCCAATGGGTAGAGGTGATCCGCAGCCCAAATCTCGTGCACATTCTCTCTACATCGAAAAGCCGTGTAAAACAACTCTGCATCGAGGCGTGATGGAGCAGAAGCATACGTGCCGAGTGACTCGCGGACGCCAAACATCAACTTGCGTCCCGGTCGGCGACTGTCATCCTAGCATGCATTGCCTCTTCACCTTGACTTCCCTGCAGTCTTGGCTTTGCCCTTGGCGGCCGGCTTCTTGGGCTTTGCCGTCAACAGCTTGTCATCCTCATCAACATCCTAGATTGTTAGAGGCGCAGGGGGGCAGAGGCAACAAGGGGCTGACTGAAAACGATGTGATCAACGAGTGAAAAGTAGGTGATTGAGATTGTGAGAGTGGGGGGGACAACCTCGGTGGGTGTCCCAATGCGACGTGGGATGCGCCGAGGCCAAGGCCAAGGGCAAGTCCGCCTCTGCCTTGTCCGAATGGCGGGCGGGGAGAGGTGCACCCAAAAGCTAGGCGTTCAGCTGTACGGCCCGTGGCATACGAGCACAGTGGAGCATGATCTGCCTCTCTTGTGCTTGCGCCAATGCCCAAGCCCATCGCGCGTGGCCGATAGGTGCGCTCACCTCCTCGTCTTCAGGATCGTCATCCACAGCAATGCCGTCCTCATTGAACCGCCCGCCGACGCCGCCGCCGGCGCTACCCTTACTAAGCTTTTGCGCTGCTAGGTGGGTCTTGTTGTACTGGCGAGTGAGTCCCGCCTTCACATTGGAGGGGATATTGTTTCCTTCAGGCACCCCATTGGCGGAGAGCTGCGCACGATCCAGAAAGAGGGTTAGTGGCAGGATGCAGCAGGGCGTCAGGATGGCACTGTTGCACATGCGTCCACAAGAGCGAAATAGTCGGAATTTCTGGATCACCACATAGAGAGGAACGACGCCAACAAAGCAGACGTGATGCTAGCAATGGGCTTGGAGGTTGCAGGTGCCTGCATCTCGAGAATTGTGTCAAAGTCGTCCTTGGTGAGGCTATACTGGTCCATGAGTGCTATCGTGTCATCAATTGCATCCGCGCCACGCGTCTCCAGCCCGCGAACAAGCGGCCGTCGAAGGCCCGCAAGATACGATGCCCGGATCTCGGCGCGAGACCCGGAGATGTGAGGTTGGATGTGGGAAGAGACCTAACAGCAGTCAAGATGGCAGGGCCGGGAGTGTGGGGAAGGTGCGGCATGCACTTATGACGCACCGACCGGACAGACGTGCTGCGTGGCGAGGGGGAGTGGGTCCTGCGGCGCCTTGTGCGAGGGCACTCACCTCGCGGAGCAGCCGCTGGCGCTTGATGAACGTCGAGTTGCGCCCAAGCCAGCTCGGAAACTTGAGCTGTCCGATGTGGCCAGCCGCGTGCCAACTGCACTAGTCCGAGACAAGGAAGTGGATGGGCGTTGTGAGACGGCTCCGAAAGCCGGCGCCCAACATGTTTCGGAAACTTGGCCGCTATCGTCGCCTGGGTCAGGATGAGCATGGGCGGGCAAGCGGCGCGCACCCCGGCTTTGCACAGCTCATGACGCCGTGCACAGGCGCCAATCCCCATTGCTGCTCGCGTACGATTCTGGTCCCAATGACGTCGGCCTGCGCGATGGCTTCGGCGGCAGATGCGGCTCGATTGAGAGCCTGCATTTGCTGTTGGGGCGCGGGGCCACCCGCGCCGATGGCCGTGAGATAGTTCTCCTATGGAGGGCACGCGACACATGAGAATGAAGCGCCTCGCCAATCGGGCGACAAGGGCGCGCCGGATAGGACGCAATTGAGGTGGCACTTTGGCGACAAGCACCCAAGAACGTGCAGTCGGCCGGGGGGGGGGGGAATAGGCTAAAGGCCGTGCGCAGCACGCTCGATGAGCGTGATGGGCTCAGGGCGGCAGCCGCACCTGCACCAGAAGAGGGGTGAGCGACGAGTCCACAAAGTAGTGTCGGATCCGTGCGTCGAGGGGGGCGTTGGCCTCCTTGAAAAACCTGTCAGCCACGTCGAACGGACCTGCGTTGCAACGGCGCGCAAGAGCGTTCCGTGGGAAGGGAGGTTCGTTGGATGCCGCTAAGTATACGTATGCCTCCATGTGCCGGCATTTGGACGCGCAGCGGCGCACGCGCCCCCGCGGGAGGCGGTGCTTTGTCCACCTGTCTGCACATCCTTGAAGGCATGACTGGCGACATCTTGCGAATCGAGATTGGCACCGCTCGGCCGCCACATCTGTGACAGTCAGCCGCGAACATGGGTAAATCATACTAGCCGGCTCGCATGCATGACGCGCCAAGGGCGGCGAGGGCAGCTAGTTGCGGTCTTGCCTGCAGAAGATTGAGCATTTGGCGGAGGTCCGCATTGCACGCCACCGCAATCTTCTCAAGCGCCGCCTTGTCGGTCACATATCCCTCGGCAGTGGCAATACGTTGCAACGCCGTCGCGATTTCGCTCGGCGATGGGCGGCGGAAGCGTAGATCGAGGCAGTGATTGGCCAGGGAGCGGACCTTGGCATTAGAGCGATCGTTGCAGATGCACACCACCTGAAGAGGAGCCGCACCGGTAAGGAGCGCGGTGCTTGGTTCCGGGGCTCGACGGAAGCTCATGCGTTTGAGAGCACACGTCGTAGAGCGATCGTAGACCACCGCGCGTTACGCATACCGGCCACGATTGTGGAGCCGAGGGGGTCATGAGTGGTTGCGCTTGCGCGTGTACGCGCTCTTGCGGCTGGGGAGATGGAGCAAAGGTGATGTGGCAGACGACAATCACGACCGAGACGGCGGCAAAGTGTGCGGGCTTACCGGCATCTTGGCGTCGTGGATGAGCTTGATGAGCTGCTGCATGCCTCCACGATCACCCGCGGACATACCGTCCACCTCGTCCATCACCAGCGCCATCCGATTGGAGCGGACGCTCGAGGTGTTTCCCGAGGCGAAGCCCGCAATGGAAAGGTTGCTCAGCATGTCCGTCGCAGACGCCCTGCGCGCAGTAAGGCGGCAGAGCGCAGGTTGAGGCGGGAGGCGCAGGGGATGGGCGGGCGAGGCACACACTTGAGCGCCGACTGCGAGCGAGTGTCGCTGGCATTGAGCTCGACCACGTCAAAACCACACTGCCGGAGCACGATGCGGGCGGCGCTCGTCTTCCCGACGCCCGGAGGCCCGGAGAGTAGTGCGGCCTTTTGGAAGCCGCCGGCCCCTTTGGCACCACCGCCCGCCTTGGCTGTGTGTAGGTTCTCGTCCCAGCTCTTGGCCCACTGCATGAGTCGCCGGATGTGGTCGGCGTTGCCCACCAGGTGGCGCACGTCGCGCGGCCGGTACTTTTCGGCCCACAGCGCAGGCGCACTGTGACGTATGGTCGCGCCGACGCCGGACGGATCGGCCTCGTTGGCGCACGGCGCAGGCTGCGGTGGTGTCACAAGCGGCTCGGGCTCAGGCTCGAAGTCCGGCTCCGGCTCGGGCTGCGCTGCGGTAACGCGGATCATGTCGAGCAGGTCATCCTCTTGGATCATCTGCACCTTGAGCTCATCCGCCTTGCGTGTCTTGGTCGTCTCGATCAGCCGGCCCGTCTCAGAGTCGATGCCACGCACCAGGAAGTCCGTCTTGCGCGAGACGGACCCGGTGACGCGGCCACCGTACTGGACGATGAGTGCCTGCATCTCCTCGCGCTCAAGCGAGTCCTGTGTGCCCGTCAGTACGAACGTCTTGCCCGCGAGACAGTCCTTGGCGCCGACGGGGACCCGCTTATTGCCCTTGTTAGGCGGCGCATCATCCTTCATACCGGCATACCACTTGCGGGGCGCGGGCGGCGCGCCGGCTTCGAGTGGCGCGGGCTTTACGGGGGGAAGTGCTGGCGGAGGCTCTTTGTCAGATGTCTTGCCCATGCTCGAAGTGGCGGGTGAGAAGGCCTCCTGCTTGGTAGGCGGCGCGGATTGCGCAGGCGAGCCGAGAGAGGCGCGCTTGCCATTGTCTTCCCCCTTGAAAGGCAGCTTTCGCTTCTGTGATGAAGCCTTCACCTCTGACCCAGGCACAGAAGCACCCGCTGGGAGCGCCGGCTCCAGCTTGGCGGCCTGCGTGCTTGCTCGCTCCCTCTCTTTCTCTCTCTTTGGCTCCCTCCCAGCCCCCTCCTCTCCCTCCCTCTTCCTCTCCTGTTCCCTCTCCCCCTCCTTCTCCCTCTCCCTCTCCCTCTCCCGGTCCTTCTTCTTTGCTCCGGACGAAGAGAGAGAGAAGAAGTCGGCGGGCGAGATTGCGCGCTGTCGCTTCTCCCGCGCGCCCGAGAGAGAGGAAGGGGAGGGAGAAGCAGCGGGGCCCTTGCCATCCCTGCCTCCCCCTCCCTCCACCTCGCTCTCCCTCTCCTTCTTTCCCCCTCCCTCTCTCTCTACTCTCGCTTCTCTCTCTCGTCTCTCTCCTCTCTCTCCTCTCTCTCCTCTCTCTCCTCTCTCTCTCTCTCTCTCTCTGCCGCCTCGCTGAGGGTCGGAAGGCTTGGGCTTGGCGAAAAAGGAGCGGATGTCCATTGCGGTACCGGGGAAGCCCTCTCTCCCTCGCTCCCTCTCCCTCCCTCCTCTCTCCCTCTCCCTCTCCCTCTCTCCCACTCTTTCCCCCCGGGCGGTCCTCCACCCCTCCGACTCCACCCACCTTCTCTCACTTCAAACGCCTTTTCTCTCTTTCTCTTCACACATCGCCGGGGTCCCTCTCTCCGCCTCTCGGTCGCTTTCCCCCACTCTCTCTCCGGCACGCGGCCGGCGAGAAGAATCTGCTTCACGGTTACTAAAAGAAGGTTCCCCCTACCTTTTGCACTCCGAGGGGTGGTCTCCGCGTGTTCGGCCAAACCTCTCTTCTCTCTCTCTTCCTTCCCTCTCTCCGCGCCGCGCGGCCGGCGGAAGCGCGCGAAATCTCGCTGCGCGAGCCCCCCTACGGTATACGGTGTGGAGAGGCAGTGGGACAGAAAAATATTACTCGAGAACTCCTTACCCCCTTGGCAAGACCAAAACAATAAGCTAATTTTTTAGAGATATCTTGGTGCGAGCCGACGAAACCCCTATCGCGAGATTTTGGCGTCCTGGATCGCTCCGCCGGGCGCCCTGGTGCGCTCACATGCCCAGCCGCTGACGAATTGGGATGGCCCATAGGGCCTGAGGGCAATGAGGAAGGAGGCATACCGGCGGCAGGCGCGGCGGAGGAGACGACTTCAGAGACGCTGACGGGCTGAAGCCCGTCAGCAGAGGAAGGCGGGCAGGCGGGCTTGGGCGAGGGCGAGGACGGCGGCGAGAGCGACATGAAACGAGCAGCGAGAGGCGAGGGTGAGTGTGAGGAGGGCTGTGATGGTAGGGGCTGGCGAGGCGATGCGAGTTTGTAGGGTATGAGTGTTACGAGAGCGAGAGCGACGAGAGCGAGAGCGACGACGGATGACGACTGACGACAGGACGACGGACAGAGACACCCAGGAAAACACCCCGACTCTCGCCCCACGACTTTCTCACATAACTCGACTGAAATCAAATCCAAACACTCCGGCCAGACAACGACGGACGACGATCAGAAGGCGATCTGTCGGCGATCCCGTCTGGAAGGGGAATCGCACCATAACGGAAACGAGGGGCAATCCTGCCGCGCAGGATTCCAAGAGACCTACCGAATAAGACGAAAGGAGTGCGATGTGCCTCAGGGAGAGATACGAAGAGGTCGCAAATTAAACCTAATTGCCCCCTGAAGCAGATAAAGAAACGCAGGGGAGATAGCAAATTAAACCTATTTGCGAGGCGCCTGGGAGGAAGAAAGGTAGGGAAACTTCCCTTCTCTTTCGAGAGAAAGAGAGAGGGCGCTCCACAACCCACGATCCCATGCATCCAAGCGAAGCTTTTGACCGAGAACGAGAACGAGAGAATTATAACGATAAATACCGAACGACGAAGAGAAGAGCGAAGCCTAACGAGTGTCGATTCGCGAATGCGACAGCCGCGGGCATGCCGCCGTCGTCGCTGCGCTGGCGATGCTGGGCGCCGGTCGGTTGCGCAAACGCAAACGCGTAGTCTGAAAGACCACCGTGTAGTCTTGGGGGGGGGGGGAAGACAACGGAAAATGTCAGCCTCCTTGGCCGCCTCCTAACCAACGGCCAAAGCCTCGCCACGGTTCGCCCCCTCTAGGCCCAGGTCAGGATTTCGGAATTTTTTTTCAAAATTTGGGGGTGGGTTTACTCACAGATTTCGGGGCGAAATTTCGCAAAATTTGGGGGGCTCCTGCAGCGCCCTCGCAAAATTTAGGGGCTCCTGCAGCCCCCCCCCCCCCCCATCACTCCCATCACCCCATCCCCCATATCCATATCCTAACTTAACTTATGGGAAGGGGGGCTCCTATACCTAGGGAGAAGGGCGGGGGGCGGGGCGGAGGGGTAGTAAGTAGTGCAAGGGCGGGAGGCGGGAGAGAGAGGGGAGAGGGTAGGGTAGGCTAAGAGTGAAGGGCGGGAGAGGAGGGGTAAGAAAGGGCGGGAGAGGAGGGGTAGTAAAGGCGGGAGAGGGGGGGGGTGGAGCCGCGGGGGTGGCGGAGAGAAGAGAGCGAGAGAGCGCGAGCGCGATCCGCAAACCACAGACCGCAGACCATCATGTTTGGCGATGGACAAATGAGTGCCTTGGCCGATAAGATTCAATGTGGGTTGATGTTGCGGTATAATCACACCGGTGACCTTGAGCAAGGAGTGAGTAATACGTTAGTAGAGTACGTGTGTGATGTGTGTCATCGGATAAAGGTACCCAGCTTTCTAGGACCAGTCCTAGAAACTGGGACGGACTTTGCTAGGTGAGAGCATGAGCAAACCATGTTATTTTGTCCCAAACCTTGGCTATTGAGTCACCACATGCATGTCCTCATTAAATGTTCCAGGTGTACCTAGGCACCATTCCCTCAGCAGCTGCGATATCTGTTTCCATTTCCATTTCCCCGAGAGAACCGGCAATCTTTTTTCCCATCTCAGTGTGGACTTCTGTCTTCTGTCTCTTCGTTTTCCTCATCGCCAGGAATGCTTTAGTTAGTGTCTTAACGTCTATGTCTTCCAGCGTTTTGCGCGTGCCTTTAAAGGTGTATTCTTGCGGGATCGGATACGCCATCTCTGCTGGCCCATCGTATGCGCGCCCCCACTTCAGTGGAGTGTATAATTCATTCGGTGACGGCCGCGAGCTGACCTGCTCGTAGATATGGGGCTCTCCCATTACGTCGAGTTCGACCTCGTGATAGACGCCGTCCCGTTGAGTCGCTGTTGAGTCGCTCTTGCAAAAGACCAAATCAGGCGGCGGAGACCCAACAGAGGGCTTCTCAACCAATCTCGTCGCTCGTCGCGCCGCCAGAGCGCGCTGGCCAAGCGATGCCCATCATCACGAGAGTGTGGTGCCACGCCGTTCATATGCTTCGCCGTTGTCACAAGCGAAAGGAGACCCCCGGGAGTTCGTTCTTGGGCTTGGGAGGACGGTCAAAAAAATGCAGCCCACCCCGCATGTAAGTAGTTATAAATCAGTGTTTGACCGCCCTATCATTGTGCAGCAAGAGGTAAGAGGTGAGGTGGTGGACGGGCGGGCTAGGCCCGGTCCCGGTGCCGGTGCGCATTCTACCGTTTATTCTTGTAACTAGGCGTGGAAGGGGAAGGAAGAAGAAGGACGAGGAAGGAATCATGCCCTTTGCGGGGGCATTGTTGAGGAAAAGAAAGGAAGGGACGGAGAAGAAGAAGAAGAAGGTTCGATGAAGAAGGGGGAAATGAAAGAGTCAAGGCCAGAGAGAGAGAGGGTAGGTGGTAGGGAGAGGGCAAAGAGAGTGGAGGGAGGAGTGGGGGGGGGGGGGCGGGGGGGAGGGTACACGGGCGGCGAGTGGAGGGAGCAGGGGGAGAATGGAGCAGCGAGGGAAGGGTGGAGCACAGGGGGATCGTGTGGGAGGGGACGGCGGGGGAAAGGGGGAGAAGGGAGGGGGAGGGAGGGTGGGGGGTACAACTGGGGGGTGCAGAGGGGGTGGGGGTGGGCGCTTGGGCTCCGGCGGTTTGGGGCGGCCCCGTTGGGGCGTCGTGACGGCTGGGGGCTGGGAGGTGGGAGCGGTCGGCGCGCGCTCCATCGCTAAAACTATAACAATAGTTTTTGTGGACAGGCTGTGTGGAGAGGCTGGTCGGGCTTCCTGGATGCCCCGTCAGGCTGATATATATCAGGTTCTGATATCAGGTTATCAGGCCTACTAGACCTGATAACCTGATATCAGGCTGATATTATGACTACTAACTTTAGAATAAAATAAAATCCACGTCAGTAAACGAGCCATCGACCCGAACGGCGAGCGATCGGCCATGCCTCTCAGTGACGATGGATGAGGGGCTGCGAGGCTGGGTGGAGGCGAGGCTGGTGGCGGCGAGGCTGGTGGCGGCGAGGCTGGGTGGAGGTGAGGCTGGTGGAGACGAGGCTGGTCGCAACGAGGCTGGTGGCGGCGAGGCTGGTCGTAATGAGGCTAGTGGTAACGAGGCTGGGGTGGCGGTGGGGTTGGTGGCGGCCAGGCTGGTTGCGGCGAGGCTGGTCGCAACGAGGCTGGTGGCGGCGAGGCTGGTCGCAACGAGGCTGGTGGCGGCGAGGCTGGTGGCGGCGAGGCTGGTGGCGGCGAGGCTGGTGGCGGCGAGGCTGCCCGGATGGGACGTCAGGCTGATATCAGGTCCTGATATCATGATATCAGGTCCTCTAGACCTGATACCTGATATCAGGGGGGCTAAAAAACAAAACTCATGAAGAGAAAAAACAAAAAAACAGGAGGGGAACGTGGCGCGTGGCGGGAAGAAAGAAGGACACACGCGGGAAAGTCTCCGCAATGGCCAGCGACGGTGGCGGCCATGCGCCGGCCATGACCGACGCTTGGGGCACAGAGGATGTGGATACGCTCGAAGGCAGTGCTACGTAGTCCATTTCCTCGGATCTTAGAATGGCTCATTAGAAAATTATAATATTAGTGGTGGACCACCTGCTATCAGCCTGATATCAGGTCCTGATATCACCTGATATCTGGTATCAGGTCGCCAAGACCTGATGACCTGAGACCTGACGGGGCATCCGGGCCGGGCTTGGAGGAGGCGGATGGGGCTGGAGGTCGCTCGGGGGCGAAAGGAACGGGAGGAGAGTGGGAAGGCGTGGAGGGTACTCCTCCGCTACCATGTGGTTGGTCGAGTGGAGTTGTGGCTGTGGTGTGACTGGGTGTGAGTGAGAGGTGAGACACAACATGAGAAGCTTGATCCACATTGGGCGGCATGGAGAGCGAGCGATGGGGAACGGGGAAAGCACGCGGGGGCAGGACGGATGGCGTGGGCACGTCCTCGGACATCACAGGGCACTGGGGCACAGGGACGGAGACGAGGGCGGACGGGAAGGGCACGGAGGGCGCTCGAGCGGCGGCGCAGAGCGTACGGAAGACACAGAGAGAGAAAACGTCACGCGCGCGGGGGGGGGGGGGGAAGGGGGAACGCGCGGGAAACTAATGGACGGAAAGGGGGTCGGGAATTCAAGGAAGCACTCGGGGAATGGGCGGGAAGGGAGAGAGGGGAGGGGGCTTCCGTGGGCAGAGTCGACGGGACGGTGCGGGGGGAGGGAACCGGGGTGCGGCGACAGAGAGGGGTCGCGCGGGGAGACCTAGCCGGGAGCGTGCGAAACGAGTAAGTGTACAAGGGGCCCCCTTTACCCGCAACAGCACGAAAAGCAATACAACACAAAACGGCGACGGAAACCCACAACGCATCTAGAATAAACAGGTCACCCAGCGGCAAAGGAGGTAGGCGAGAACATACCGCTTTAAGGCTAAGGGCAGGCGTGCAGCCCCCGCTAAGCTCAAAGCCCTCCCACGACCCGAGCCCCTAAGTAGAGCACGGAGGGAGGTGCCGCAAGGCGGGTGGTGAAGGTGAGGAAGGGGAATGGGGGTGGCTACGAAAGCGTCATCCAGTGCCACGTATGAGGCGAGAATATTATAAGGTTTTTTTGTTAGCCCATAATCTTCAGATGTCTCTTTTTCTAATATTTTTCTCGCGGGACGTCCTTGCCCAAAGTTACCCCAACGACTTAACGACTCCTTCGTGCCCACCAATGTGCCGGTGCCGATAGGCGCCGATACGTTGAACGCAATCCAAATGTAAACGGCTGCACGCTGGCTGACAGACCACAACTGGATGTGTGAGAGTGGCGACGCTGAGGGTCACACTGGCCCGGTGTCCACGGCTCAACCAAAGGATGCTGGCAAACTGAGCCGGTGTGAACGGCTCAACCGAAGGCGCTTGAGAAGGAGAGGACGGCAGATGAGGCGAGGGCGACAACCACAGAGGCGGAGATGACGATTGGACCAATAGGATCATCGGCGCGTTCAGCGGCGCGCGATCGAATGCGCGACATGCGCCAGAGAAACGTTCGGTACGCGTACCTGCGAAGCAAGACAGGTGGAGGCGGGGCCCAACCTTAATTTTCGAGGAGGGTGTGGGCGCACGACACAGAGGATTAGCGGCGCTAGCGAGCAATATGCTGCGGCCAACAGCTGAGGCACATCGCGAAGAGTCCAGCATGGACCACATGGGGTGAGCTCCCGCGTGGAATTGAGCGCTGTGATGGAAAAGAAGGCGAATGGGCCGAGGCGCACCACATTAGGAACAGGGCGACGACGGAGAGTGAAAGTCCAAGGCAGAGAAGCAGTGGCGAGTCGGCACCAGAGGCGCTTGTAATGACCATCCCTGCTGATGCGAGTGTAAGGCATGCGTGGAGCCTACGACAGAGAGACATGGTGCAGGCGGTGACAAGATCGTTTGCACAGAGGAGTTGGCTTCCACGGCCAAAGTCATACAACGAACGAGCGGAAGCAGCAATTGTATCTTTCAATGGCCTTCTCTTTCCACCGTCACATCGAAACCGTGTCTCGTTCCCAGGTCAATCTTCTCCTGGCTCACCTCTCTCTTACAGTCTCCCCACCCATGCTTCCTTGCCTCCCATCCGCTCTCTGGGCACTCCATAAGTGCATCCATTTCCAGTCTCCTCCCCGATCAAGCTCGGCCGTCCCTTGTGTTTCCGGTGCATGGTCCTCGCCCGCCACCCTTGCCCCCCTCGAATCCTTCGCTCCTACCTGCCTTGACGGGCCTACAGCTTTCGCCCTTTTATTCCACATGCCCTCATCATCCCGCACTTTGTGCTTGTCCCCGTATTGCAACCATCTTTCGCATCATCCCATCCGGCTGTGCGTCCCTCTCCTTCCTCTACCTCTCTGGCTGTGCACGCTTCCTTCCGTTACACCCTCATCCCCCCCCCCCCCCCCCCATCCGTTTACCTCTCCTCCATTCTCCCTGCCCAACCGCTTCCCCCCCCCCCCGCAACCCAACTATTCCTTCCCATCTCCCCCTATCCCCTTCCGCCCTCTTTCCGACCTTCCTCCGTCTGTCACCTCGCCTCCTCCCGCTCGCCTATCCGCACCCCATCTCTCCCCTTCCGTCCTCTGATCCCTGCGCCCTCCCACTCCCGCCCTCCCTCCTCTCTCATACCCTCCCCTTCCCCCCTCCCCCCCCTGCCCCCTCCTTCCCCTGCCTCTCCTCCTGGCCTCGAAGGGCTCGCGCAGTCGCGGAGCGCACCAGTGCAGGAAGGTCCGCTCGTTCGCAAAGTAGAGCTTGGGCTCGAGCGGCGCCAGGGAGGGGGCAGCGAGGGGCACGGACGACATTGGGTCCGCCGCCGCCGCCGCCGCCGACGGGGAGGGCGAGAGAGGGGAGGGGGAGAGGGGGGCGGCGGAAGGCGAGAGGGCTTCTAACAGTAGAAGACTCGGCGCGCGCGGGGGGCGCGGCGGGGGGGGGATTCGGTCTCCGTCGGCCGCTTTGTGGGAAGCCGCGCGCGGCAGGGGGAGAGGGGGGGCGGGGGGAAGGGGGGAGGGCGGGGGGGAGAGGGGGGGGAGGGGAGGGGGGGCGTCCCCCGAGCGTCCCCCCTTTCCCCTCCCCCCCCCCCCCCCCCCCCCCCCCGCCCCCTCCGGCCCCCCCCCTCCCCGTATCTCTCTCCCCCCCCCTCCCGCCTAGGGACGGGTACAGATTTCGGAATTTTTTTTCAAAATTTGGGGCCCTTATGCCGCGCGCCATTTCGCGCGAAATTTCGCGAAATTTAGGTGGTAAAAGGGAGCCACAAGGGGGCTATACCGGATGGGGGCGGGAAAATAAAGGGGACCGGGGACGGGGGGGGGGGCGGGAAGGAAGGGGGGCGCGCGCGGGAGCGCGCGCTCGGCATGGTCTCGCCCCGCCGCTCCCATGGCCACATGGCTATCGAGTCGTCCGAGGAGGTGGAGGAGGAGGAGATGGAGCTCGAGGATGAGGTCGAGTTCGATTATGAGGATGGGGGCGAGGACGATGACGGGGAGGAGGAATTCCGGCGTGTGGAACATTTAACAAATGCATCGGCACGGGTAGATAGGGCGGTCAAACAGCTATTTTAACTTCTAAGGGTGAAAATTGACCAAGTCAAGATTGAGGATTCATTACGAGATTTTTGGATATGGTGACCGGATAGGTGTAACTAGCACATATCCGGTGCCCTTTGGGCCCTAGACCCCCCACGGTAGCCCCCACAGCGATGCGTAACCAGAAAACGCGCAAATTGGCCAGAAATCACTATCGCGGAGGGCCGACGTCCGACGCGAGCGCGGGCGAGCGTCGGGCCGCTAATCGACGCGTACCCGGCGCAGCGTGCCTCGGACAGCCACAGCCATGCGCGTAGGCTGCCAGGAGCGCCTCTTACTGCCCCCCATGCCCGCCGCCGCCTCATCGCAAATCGCCCCCTCGCGTCCCTCGCTAGCGCGCCAACGGAGGGGTCGGCATCAAGCAGCAGCTTGTTCCTGGCAGGCCTGTTTTTGGTCAATTGTCATTGTGTGTCTGTTGGGTCACGGGCTTGCTCGTCTTTCTCGTCCTTGCTGGTCGCCATTGTGTCTCGGTGGGTTTATGTCCAGTCGAGGAGTATCTCGTCTCAGATTTGTTTAGGTTCGGGTCTCGGGTCTCAAACTATTGTTATAGTTTTAGCGATGGAGCGCGCGCCGACCGCTCCCACCTCCCAGCCCCCAGCCGCCACGACGCCCCACCGGGGCCGCCCCAAACCGCCGGAGCCAAAGCGCTCGCAGGCCTCTGCCCCACCAGACACCGACGTCGACATGGCTCCGCCACCCTCGCCTCCTCACCAGCCCCAGAAGCAGGGAACAGGCCGTGCCCTGTTCCCTGCAGAGAAACAGAGCCAGCAACTGGCTCAGCCGCCCAGCTCCGCCGTCTCGCCACCCAATCAAGGACTCCCCATGGTGGGTGGCAGCATTGCTGCCTCCCCCATGGTGGTAACTCCTACCAGCAGTGCACCCCTCGGGGGCGGGCACTTGACACAACAATCACTCCTTGGAGCTTTTGCTCCCACCAACCAACAAACAACTCATGCGCCCAAGTCGTATGCAGAAGCCACGCATGGGAGCAAACTGAAGGAGCCAGCCCAACAAGCTCTGAAGCAGCCAGCCCAACAACAACCCCAACAGCTGTCGCGCGAGCGGCGCTCGAACGCGAGGGCTTCCACGTGCTAAGGGGCAACCAACAGCGAGCCAAAACTTCACTCGACCTTGCCAGTTTGTCGAGCGTCTCGAATATCTTGACTACCCTCGGGCATTCGCCTTAATGGGTGGAAGATTCGTTAGCCCGTGGTTGTCCCAGTCCAGGAGGCCCAGCCCCAGTTGGGAGTATATGAGGAAGTTGGCTACCTTTGTTTTACCATGTATAGAAAGGTTGCTTGTGATCAACTCGTATATGCTGGTTTTTCTTTCTATTTTGTCAGCAAGTTTTCGCCAGAATCCTTTTATGGCCTGGGGCCCTCCTAACGGGACCCCTAATATGGTCGCATACTCGCTTTTTTTAGCCACTTGTATCTTTGAAATCTAGCGGCTGTACTAGGATGGCCACCCTACTAGGATTGTCGTGGTTGGGTGGCGCGCTTTTTCTCATGCAGAGTGATAAAAAAAGGGGTTCCGCCAGCCACCGCTCCCTGCTCGCCCGCCTTTCGGCTCGCTCGAGCTCTGAAATCGTTCTCTTCAGCTTTGCTGTCGCTCCTCCCAAAAAAAGAAGGCCGGGATCGACGGCGGAATTTGGTGAACGGCCCGCCAGTATTATAGGGCGAGCGATGCCTAGCACTTGCACTTCCGGTAAGCAGATAGGTTTGGAAGTACAAGCAGATAGGTTAGGGTAAGGGTAAGGGTTAGGGTTGAGGTTAGGGTAAGGGTAAGGGTTAGAGTTAGGGTAAGGGTAAGGGTAAGGGTTAGGGGTTATGGTTAGGGGTTCTGGTCAGGGGTTATGGTTAGGGGTTATGGTTATGGTTAGGGTTAGGGTTAGGGTTATGGTTATGGTTATGGTTATGGTTATGGTTATGGTTATGGTTATGGTTATGGTTATGGTTATGGTTATGGTTATGGTTATGGTTATGGTTATGGTTATGGTTATGGTTATGGTTATGGTTATGGTTATGGTTATGGTTTAGGGTTTAGGGTTTAGGGTTTAGGGTTTAGGGTTTAGGGTTTAGGGTTTAGGGTTTAGGGTTTAGGGTTAGGGTTAGGGTTAGGGTTAGGGTTAGGGTTAGGGTTAGGGTTAGGGTTAGGGTTAGGGTTAGGGTTAGGGTTAGGGTTAGGGTTAGGGTTAGGGTTAGGGTTAGGGTTAGGGTTAGGGGGTTAGGGTTAGGGTTAGGGTTAGGGTTAGGGTTAGGGTTGGGGTTAGGGTTAGGGTTAGGGTTAGGGTTAGGGTTAGGGTTAGGGTTAGGGTTAGGGTTAGGGTTAGGGTTAGGGTTAGGGTTAGGGTTAGGGTTAGGGTTAGGGTTAGGGTTAGGGTTAGGGTTAGGGTTAGGGTTAGGGTTAGGGTTAGGGTTAGGGTTAGGGTTAGGGTTAGGGTTAGGGTTAGGGTTAGGGTTAGGGTTAGGGTTAGGGTTAGGGTTAGGGTTAGGGTTAGGGTTAGGGTTAGGGTTAGGGTTAGGGTTAGGGTTAGGGTTAGGGTTAGGGTTAGGGTTAGGGTTAGGGTTAGGGTTAGGGTTAGGGTTAGGGTTAGGGTTAGGGTTAGGGTTAGGGTTAGGGTTAGGGTTAGGGTTAGGGTTAGGGTTAGGGTTAGGGTTAGGGTTAGGGTTAGGGTTAGGGTTAGGGTTAGGGTTAGGGTTAGGGTTAGGGTTAGGGTTAGGGTTAGGGTTAGGGTTAGGGTTAGGGTTAGGGTTAGGGTTAGGGTTAGGGTTAGGGTTAGGGTTAGGTTAGGGTTAGGGTTAGGGTTAG
>JADDIW010000083.1:0-16000 GCA_018136815.1 Isochrysis galbana
TCTTGGGTTCCCTTCAATCTTGCAAATGCCTCCTTCATAGGCGAGGGCGGCGGCGGCGAGGGCGAAGAGGGGGAGGGGGACGGAGGAGGAGGTTGCCCGGTGGGAGGAGAAGAAGGTGGTCGCCCGGTGAGAGGATGAAGGGGATTATTCAGAAGTTTTGTTACCAAGCCATGTAATGATCCAGTCACCGGGACTACAGTGTCGGGAGTATGAGTGAGTGCGAGGGTGGAGAGGCTACCCATGTTTGAATTAGTAGCAGCCATAATATCGAGTGGCTGGCTCCGCGCGAGGGGGGGGGGTGTGCAAGTGACCGCGCCCCTTTAAAATATTCTCACAGAGAACGTAAGTAGCATATGGCCGACAACAAAAGGGTCACCGTGTGGAAATCAAAGCCGCAGCTTGGATTGTAACGAGATGAACGAGATGTAACGAGATGGCCTGATGGCCCGACGACGAGATGAACGAGATGGCCTTGATGGCCCGACGAGATGAACGAGATGGCCTTGATGGCCCGACGAGATGAACGAGATTTTCGGGTAACGGAACTGGACGAGGAGTTTCCCCACTAAGCTTGGTCGTAATGCGGTGAAACCGTTTTTCGAGACAAGCGGGAAACCGGGGCGGAAGGAACTGGCAAGGAAGCTGGCAGGAAGGCAGAGGAAATGTCTTGGCAAGGCGACGGAGGCAGGATTTTAACGGTAGACGGAGTGCAGAATTTTTAACAGTAGGAAGAGGCAGGAATTTACTGGTGGTAGAAGAAGAGCGTGGAATTTAACTGTAGAAGAAGAGCGGAGAGGAGAAGGAGCGGGGCTCGAACTGCAGAGCGCTCCGTCCGGACTCGAACTCGCGAACCAGAGCAAAAGGTTGGTGGAGGCGGTGGGTTGAACCACTATGCCACGCGAGAGTTTACGTAGCCATAGGGCCGAGGGGATGGGCTGAGAACCGCCCTATATACTCTGGGTTTTTGTCTCTTCTTTTTCACTTTTCTTCTTCTTTCTTCCTCTGTTCTTTTTACTGTTTTACTGTTTTTTTTACTGTTATTTCTTTTTGCCTCTGAGACATCGCGAATGCGACACCCCCCGACTTAATCACGAGCGTCCTCGCGAGCCTTCTGCAAGCGGAATCCTTATGTCTCTAAATTGTGGAAATCAAAGCCGCAGCTTGGATTGTAACGAGATGAACGAGATGTAACGAGATGGCCTGATGGCCCGACGACGAGATGAACGAGATGGCCTTGATGGCCCGACGAGATGAACGAGATGGCCTTGATGGCCCGACGAGATGAACGAGATTTTCGGGTAACGGAACTGGACGAGGAGTTTCCCCACTAAGCTTGGTCGTAATGCGGTGAAACCGTTTTTCGAGACAAGCGGGAAACCGGGGCGGAAGGAACTGGCAAGGAAGCTGGCAGGAAGGCAGAGGAAATGTCTTGGCAAGGCGACGGAGGCAGGATTTTAACGGTAGACGGAGTGCAGAATTTTTAACAGTAGGAAGAGGCAGGAATTTACTGGTGGTAGAAGAAGAGCGTGGAATTTAACTGTAGAAGAAGAGCGGAGAGGAGAAGGAGCGGGGCTCGAACTGCAGAGCGCTCCGTCCGGACTCGAACTCGCGAACCAGAGCAAAAGGTTGGTGGAGGCGGTGGGTTGAACCACTATGCCACGCGAGAGTTTACGTAGCCATAGGGCCGAGGGGATGGGCTGAGAACCGCCCTATATACTCTGGGTTTTTGTCTCTTCTTTTTCACTTTTCTTCTTCTTTCTTCCTCTGTTCTTTTTACTGTTTTACTGTTTTTTTTACTGTTATTTCTTTTTGCCTCTGAGACATCGCGAATGCGACACACCGACGCCCTTATAGGGCATTGTTCAAGGCTGCTGCAGA
This sequence comes from Isochrysis galbana, assembly GCA_018136815.1. Lineage (NCBI taxonomy): Eukaryota > Haptophyta > Isochrysidales > Isochrysidaceae > Isochrysis > Isochrysis galbana. The sequence goes on from JADDIW010000083.1 coordinate 1,879, forward strand.
CCACGTAGTCGCCGATGGTGCGGCGCGGCGACATCGACATGCTGCGGTGGCTCAGGAGCGTGGACCACTTCAACCTCCACGACGCCGCGATCGAGGCCGCGATCCAAGGTCAGGTGGAGACACTCCAGTGGCTGCACCCGTTCCCTCCGTCCACCCTCCCATAGGAAGTGTGACACTGCTGACCCACAGTCCCAGGCGTTTCGGAGGAACGGCTGGTTCAGCCGCACGGGCTGCTGATCCCCCCCAAAAGTGCTACGGCCCTACCCCCTCACGCGGAAAGGTGTCAGATTAGTGCGCGGTTTTGGAAGGGAGTGCGCGGTTTTTCGAGGGGTCCAAATCTGACAACTTTCCGCGTGGAGGGGGTAGGGGGGAAACCAACAACTTTCTGGGGACGCTGCACCACTCGTAGGGGAAGGCTGCACGAGCGAGCCGACTCCTCCAGAAAGTTGTTGGTTCCCCCCCCTACCCCCTCACGCGGAAAGGTGTCAGATTAGTGCGCGGTTTTTGAAAGGGAGTGCGCGGTTTTCGAGGGGTCCAAATCTGACAACTTTCCGCGTGGAGGGGGTAGGGGGGAAACCAACAACTTTCTGGGGACGCTGCACCACTCGGCGGGGAAGATAGAGTTCCAAGTCCCTCTTGGTTGGTCGAGCTCACACGCATACAGCCGACTTGGACACTCTTCCTCGTCTTCTTCGGAGAGTCGGGCTAGGCAAGGTTTCTTCTGGGCTAGGAGTCCAAGGATGCTTGCATCGCGGTGTGTAGCGGGGAGACTCCCTCGTCGTTTATCCAATGACATACTCCTCCCACTGAACAGTGGGGGGGTCCTTAAGGCCTTGTAACATCGTGTTTGTGTTTTTGTGTCTGTGCGTTTCGTTACGGGTTTTACCTAGATTCGTTCGGAGCGAATGCGACCCGGCCCAAGGCCGTGACAGAGCACGACAACCACCGCAGCGTGAGCAATCATGTGAGCGCTGTACGAGAGGGTCTTGGCGCCCACACCCCACGCCCCCCAACTCAACAAGAAGCAGACGGTAGGCACGCGCACGTCCAACCCGAGACAGAGCGCGGCGTAGACGACGACTGCGCACGCCACCGACACGTCGACCCACAGAAGAGAGCTGTTTCCGAAGAGCATGCGCTGAGTGCGGAAGAGGAGCGACACGATGCCCGCTAGCGCGATCAGGGCATTGCGCGCCCAAAGGCCTTGCGCGAAGATCAGCCCAGATGTCACGATGCAGAACGCCTCGAACCACACCGGCACCATCCCTTGTTCAGGTACACCATAAAACCCGCGACGAAACTCGACACAAACACACACCAGGAGCTCTCGTTCAGGCTGACATCGCCGCGAGCAACATCGCCATGAACAGCGCGTTCGCGCACCGGTGGGAGCCTTCCTCGTGCGCGATCTCCACGGCCGTCCTTCCGGAGTGGTCCACGGCGTCGAGGGCCGCGCCGGCGGCGATCAGCGCCCCGACGCACTCGCGCCGATCGGCCTCACTCGCAATCATCAAGGCGGTCTTGCCCTCTCCGTCGGCCACATCCAGTGCCGCGCCCGCCGCGAGCAGCGCCTCCACGCACTCGCGCCCATCGGCCTCGCACGCGACCATCAAGGCCGTCCTGCCGTCCTGGTCGGCCACATCCAGCGCCGCGCCGGCCTCGATCAGCCTTGTGTTCTAAGGACTTTGGAGTCCCAATCTGTGTTTCCAAGATTGACCACTTTCACAAGCTAGGTGTCGCCTCAAGTGACCTCGAACGTTCACAGATGCGAAAGAAGTCGTATCTCAAGCTCATCGGCTCACCGGATGTTGCTGTCTATGGTTCGTTCCTATGTAAATATGACTATGAGGCTATGAGGCGTTGATTGCGCCAAGCTCGATATATTCACGTGAATGGACGTGGTATACAACGTGAACACACCCCGTCCTCGAGGCAATTGCGATAACTGCCCACGGCTGTCCCATGATTCGCTCTACTCGAACACATAGAGACTCATATGTTGTAAATCTGAGGTATATTTATGTCTTTATATATCTGCATTTCTGTGGGTCATTTCTATATATATCTGTACTCGAGAGGCGCGGGGGAGGGGTGGAGAGAGATACTTTGGAGAGAGGGGGAGGGGGGCGGGCGGGGGGCGAGGTAGGGTTAAAGTAGAGGGAGTATAGAGAAAAGAACGGGGGGGGGGGGGGGGAGGGGGCGGAGGGAGAGAGAGGAGAGAGAGGAGAGAGAGAGAGAGGGAGGAGAGAGGAAGGGGGTGGTGGTGGAAGAAGGGTGGGCCCAATGCTCGGGCGGCGGGGGATGGTGCTGAGCGGAGAGGATGTGGACAACATCCGCAACATGCTCTTCGATGCGGACGAGGGTGAGAGAACCACAGAGCGGGATATTGGGGAGAGGGAGGGACGGGGGGCGAGATGGGGAAGGGGAGAAGAAGAAGGGGTGGGGGGGAGAAGGGGGAGGGGGAGGGGGAGGGGGGGGATGGCTCTAATCTCTGGCCCTACCTTTTCCCATCTTGCTGCATTCCTACCCCCCTCCCCCCCCTCTTCAAACCCCTACCCTCTTCACCTCCCCTAACCCCAAACCCCGACCGCCACCCCGCTGTGCCCCCCCCCCCCCCGACTGCCACCCTACCCCTACCCCCACCCACCCACCTCCTGCCCCCTACCGCCACCTCCTACCGCCTTTTCCTACTGCCACCCCCTACCGCCTCGCCCTACCTCCAGCCCAGCCCCCCACGTCTAACCGCCACCGCCACAGTCACACACCACGACTGTCTCCTCCTACACCCACTTCCACCCTTCTCGCTACTCACATGCACGTTCGCACGCAGCTTGACAGGAGAGAGGGGATAGCAAGGAGTCAGAAGAGTGCTAGGGCGCTGTCTCTCTTTCTGTCCCACCCTCCTCCCTCCCCTCCCTCCCTCCCTCCATCCCTCGCCCCTCTTTCTTCCTTGCCAACGTGCCGTCTTGCATACGACCCTTCGCCAACAGGCGGCGACATTGTCTTCTTCTTCAACGCGTTCATCGCCTACGCGACCGCGCGCATCGCTGTCGAGTATGCTCGGCTCCTCACTGGCCCGAGGGACCCGGGCGCAGACCCCTGGATGCCCGTGCCTCCTGCGACGCGAGAGTCCGTGGGCAACCCGTGGAGGGGCAGCCTCGTAGCACGGATACCGTGGGTTGGGCTTGCTTGCGCAGGATGCCCCCCGTGCCTTTGACCGCTGTGCCCGAGGCACTCTCCTCTCCGGGCGGCTTGCCTTCCTGCTTTTAGCTCATTCAGCACTCCTTGTAGGGCTGATTCCCTGTTCCCGCGACACGTCGCCCACAGGATCATCCTACCCGGCAGGGTGAGGGGCTACACTCAGCAGCAGTACGTGGTGACACTCGCGCACCAGGTTCGCCACTTCGCGCAGACCCCCAGCCGTTCAGCAAGAAAGCGCGCGTGGACGATTGCCCTTCCGGTTGCTACTTTTCGCCATTCCTGCCTCCAAGCGTTGCCACCTAGTGCTCCGCCATACTGTTTGCACACAGTGGGTCAACCTTCTCCAACTTCGCCGTGTGTGCCCTTGGCAGATGTTCATTTTGCCCTGCCTCATGCTCCTTTGGGTTGGAAACGCCCTCAGTGGCGCTGCTGAGTACATCTATCTTCTGACTGGTGCGAAGGCAGAACGCCGCTGTGCATGAGTAGCCCCCCCGCAACCACGTTTTTGACCGGACGCCAGGGAACCACCAAGCACACTAGGGCATCGTTCTCGCGCGTGTCGCGAGTATTAATCATCACCTCTGGGTAGGCACGCGTGATGAGACATTCAGCCTGGTACCTCCTCGACAGACCTCGACCTGATCTTGTGGTGCAAGCCTTCTCGAAACCTCAGGTGCTTATGTCCTTTCCGACTCGCTCATCAACTATTCACCCGTCGCCGTCGTGATTGCGAGCGGCCGAAGCCCCAGATTCAGGTGTGTGCGTTCGACCCGCAGTAGCGTCCGGGCGTAACCCTTGGACTTGGCCACTGTTTGCTTGTTGAGAGTGAAGAGCGACTCATCATGCTGTCTGTATGCCGACGCCAAATCCTTGCCCGCCTCATCCCCCCCCCCCCCCCCCCCCCCCAACACATACAGCTGGGGTGTGCATGCGCATCACTTCTTCACCCTCATCCTCTGCCTGCTCGGCACGACGCTTCCCTCTTGGCTCGAGGTGTGCCTTTGGCGCGGGCCATTTACAGGCCTTTGAGATTGCTTCCTCGAGGAAATCTCGTCAACGAGCCGCTCAGATGGATGGGAAGTGCATTTCTCCACGACTCGCATGGCTCACACCTCTCACCGCACCCTGCAGAATGAGGGAGCTGTCGCCATCCTCGTCGGCGAGTTGGGCTCGCTATGGATCACAGTGGCCTTGCTGCGCCCCACCGCTACCAACATGAAGATTCGCTATCTCAGGTGGCTGAGAGCACCGATCGATCGAAAAGTGGCCACGGACATTGCCCGCACCGTCATCGTGCACCGGGTGCTCGCAAGCCTCTCCCCGAGTAACCGCGCCCCCGATGCATACTTGCTCCTCACATGTTCAACTCCTTGCCACCACGGCACTCGCCGCCCTATCGCAGCTTCTTGCTCTCGCGCTTGTGTGCCGTCCCCATTGCCGTCGACATTGCATGGCAGGTCAGTGGCTCGCCTTGCTTCTTTTTGCTGTGCCGCTGCGATCACCGCTCGCGGAGCCACTCACACTGATTGTTGCCTTCCTCACCGCCATTAGGCGGAATCCGACTTGTACCGTGTCCTCATCGTGATTCTGGCCGCTGGCCTACTCATCGACAATGCGCGTACACTGCGAGCCATGCAACGTCAGGTGCGCGACCGGCGGAGCTGCAGGTCCCAACGAACCAATACCGCTAGCTGCGCAGTGGCTCCCACTGGGGAGCCCTCGCATCGCCCCAGCCCGAGACGAGCGTCGCGTAGCGCAATGACCCGAAATTTCGCCGCACTGGCCGGGCGCTCATCGACACTGCAACGTTGCGCACCGCTTGCAGGCAGACAGTCTACTTGCTGGACAAGGAGCCACAGGCGAAAACGAGGTGGGCTTGTGGCCATTGTAAGTAGTTGTCGAGCTACAATGGCTCATCGAATGGCCGAGCAGTGTGAGCTCCGCCGCATAGTCGCTGTTAAGAGCCGTCGGAGCAAGGCTACGTGTCGCTAGCCAAAGCTCGAGGTAGTTGACAGAAGGTGGGCATCGATGTTTAGATTGTCGCCCCGCATGAAAAGCATGATGTCGATTTCTCGGTCGTGGCTGAGGTCCAAGTGTACGCACGAGTGGACTCTTCTCTTGCTGTCTAACCCCACCCTGATCGGAAATGCCCAACAGCTGGCGGCGGCCTCGGCCGTTCGCCCTCAAGTACAAGCCAATACACGTGTAAACGATGGGTAATGCGGCTGCGATGGTCATGTTTCCGTCCATTTCACTGGAGTTGAGGTCGGGTGTGTAGGTCTTTCTTCCCCCCTCGCCCATTCTCATTTTCGGGTTCTCGGGAGCGGGACACTAGTGGTGGACGAGCTTTGATTGAAGTCCGGACTTTTGATGCGCGTGTGCGCAATTGAAACTTTACAATGTTCTTACCGCACATGCGGCCGTGGAACCACTGCTCACACGCAGCATACTTTCTACACCCCCACTCCCCCCGCCCCCCGCCCTTTGCCCCCTAACATCAAGCGGCTTTGACGAATTGGGATGGCCCATAGGGCCTGAGGGCAATGAGCGGATGGAGCCAAGCCGGCGCCAGGCGCGGCTGAGGGAACAACTTCGAAGGTGCTGACGGGCTGAAGCCCGTCGGAAGGCGGGCTTGAGCGAGGGCGAGGACGGTGGCGAGAGCGACATCGAGCGAGCGGCGAGCGGCGAGAGGCGAGGGCGAGCGAGGGGAGGGCTATATGATGGCAGGGGCCTGGTGAGGAGAGGCGAGATTGTAGGGTATGTATGAGTGATAGACGAGAGCGAGACGACGAGAGCGAGAGCGACGGATGACGACTATGGAAGTTTCCGCGCGCCGTCACGGATGCGCATAAAAGGGTTTCGGCAGGCGCACGCCGTGCGCATGATGAGTGGCAATCACATGCGTGATTTCGCCTGTGTATCGGTCCCCCCGCGGGGGCGCCGTGGGTGTGCATGAAAGTTTCCGCGCGCCGTCGCGCACAGGTTATCAGTGGAGAGAGTTGGACTGTGGTGAAGGGTGAAGGCTCTCACATGGCAGTGCGCCGCCGACTCCGACTGGAGCTTTGGAAAGAAAAGGGAGTCGTAGATGCTGCATATCGCTTCTCCGATCCTTGCTCGCGGCTGCCGCGTGGCTCCTCACGCGCAGCCAGCCGAGCCGCACGCGTCCTCGCCCGCTTTGCCCGATCATTCTCGGCTTGCTCTCCCCTACTCTCCCCGGCGTAGCGCGATTTCCACTTCCTGAGCGCGGATCATCGCACCGGAGTCGGAGCTATCCTCATCGTTGTGCGTAAGCTTCGACCGGTTTTCAGAGCCGCGGTCCGTCGAGTGTATCGCAGGTGCGAAGCCGCAGGCCGGAAGACGGAGGAGGTGGCGGTGGCCAGACTGTGGGGCGCCAAGCAGCTGTAGTTGCCTATCCCCTATGTTTATGAGAGTGAGCGTGAGTGCCATTACTTGTTCCTAGACAATGAACAATCGCATTGACAAATACAACTCTGGCAAGCTGACAATGTAGCTGTTTATGGTCTCCGGCTGGGGTTTATCATCTCCGGCTGAGGCTCGTTACGCGTAACTGCAGCACGGCTTTCCACCCCCGACCCACCCGATCCACGGTCCCGAAACCAACGTGGCCCCATGAATGAACCTGACACATGGACAAATGACAAATGAAAAGAAACACGAGACAGCCGATAGCCCGATGCCGCAGGAGGAAGTATCGGACTAGACCATCGGGGATTGGCTCACGCCGCCTGCCACCCTGGTTTTGTTCCGTCATATGTCATATGCGATATCAACTCAGATTATACTTGGTTGCGATGGAGCGCGCCGCCGCGATGCCGCAACGTTCCCCTCTGCTTCGGGCCCCCCGCGGAGGGCGCCCCCGCCGTAAATCCTTCCTCCATTCCGTCGCCAATCGGAGGTGTGGCAACTTCCAATCCGTCAAGGTCGGCCTGTCAAGCGGGTCGGTCGCCATCGGCTTTGCTTCGGATTCGGATTCGCGCGGGGAGAGAGAAGAGGGGAAATCTTCCCAAGTCCCACGATAAGAAATGTTGGGCCTCTAGAGCTCAACCAGAGTTTTTTTGAACCTAGTCTCCCCCACCCCTAGCACAGGCGCCCGAGTAGCCGCAAGCAGGTGTCAACCCGCACGCTCTCGTATACAGGGGTCGGATAGGCAATGGAAGGGCTCCGGGACGAGCCGCCTCCTGCATCGTTGGGCAGGCGCTCCCCAGTGGGGCGCGGTGGTGTGGCACACTCCATGCAGTTCAAGCAATGGCACCTTCCTAGCGCTACAGTTTTTGCAACCTTCCTAGCTCTAGTTTGAGAGGAGCTGGTGATTGGGGCTGACTATTGGATGTGGGCAAGGGGGGAGAAGACTGGACTGCACTTTTGACCCATTCCGTGTTGCAGGCACGGTGCCGCGTCGGACCTGAGAATCCTTGATGATTTGACGATCGCATTGGCAAAGCAAACAAACATATTTATGAAGGAGCTGAGGGTTTGACCTTGCTCGTCCTAGGAGCAGCCCTCCTTCTTCAAGGTGCAGGTGGCCACGCAAGTTGCAGTCGCACGACTCAAGGGACCTTCACAACTGTGCCTCTTCGAAGTACGTCATGAGATGGCAGCACCAGTCGACCTCTCTCGTCGAGCACAGTCTCATAGTGCCGTGCAAAGTATCCCAGAGGCCAGTTGTGGTACCCTAGGGAACTCAAAATGAAGTCCTGTGCAGCAACAACGACGACGCAAGCGGCTTGGCCTTTGCCCCTTCCCCCTGCAAGTATGCGCATACGCTTGTGTGTGCCAAATGCCACCTAGCTGCGTCCGATGACATCTTCCACCCATTTGGTCGTGTGCAAGGCTGCTTGGCTGGAAGCGGCGCACTCTCAATGGCTGCCCTGTCTTGTCTGGCGGCGGAAAAGTGCGCCGCTCAGCAGCTTCCGTCACATCGTAACAATAGCAGTAAGGTAACGGCACACCTAGGTCGACGGCCGTCATGGCAAGTGGGGTGGTAGATGGTCATTAGAGACATAGGAAAAAGGGGACTTGTGCTCGAGTGCATGCACGGTTATGAGAAGCGCACGCGCAAGCAAGCTCATGCTGTCCGTGAGTATGATTAAAGGAATGGGAAGGACCTATTGTCCGCACCTGTGTTGGGCACGATGTCATCTGTATTAAGGTAGTGCTCCGCAAAGTCGGCGGACCGTCCGAAGAATTGAGCACCGCGGCCCCCATTCACACTCGCACCTGCAAGTAAGAACGCAGGTGCCTCGTGAACTCCATGAACAATGCTGGTGAGAGGCCCCTCCGAGGTCAGCTTTATGGGCTGTCCTTAGCACGGCGATGTGCACACGAGACATAGAATCACCACACCACGATCCGTACCTTCGAGCGCCGCAAAGGGATCGGCTAGCGTGAGGCGGACTTCGGCACGCGAGAGGCCGTCCCGTGCCAACTTGGATGGAGGCAGAAGGCGAGACGAAGCGGACTCGATGTATGCTGTGCGATGGGGCGAGGGGTTGGGCGGATCGAAGAGAAGTGAAGCTCCAGTACGAGCTCTCTAGTTCAAGGTCCCGTATGTCGTACTTGTGATAGCTAGTGCGCTCTATGACAATGTGCCAACAACCCCTTTCGTAGATCTTCAGACACGGGCGTAGCTGCGAACCTGATGCACAAGCGTCTGCGGCAAATGAACCAGCGGAGGTACCAATGACATGTAGCGAGCGGAGCAGCGGGGCAGCTGCATATAGCTGGTTGCCCAGCAAACGCCCGAGAGCCTGTGCCGGGAGACCAGTGCCGGGTGACCATGAAGAACTTTCAAGGCGGTCGGTACGTGGGCAAAAACCGACCACAAAAATGACGCAAACCAGACCCATGCACGGAGTGCTCGCGCACGGCAGTGGGGCACAGCCGTCTATTCACCTGTGATGTGAAAGACAGCCGATCCGTATCAGGAGTGAACCATGGCATCCAATTGAAGTTGACCACGACCCTCTCGAAACCAGCCGCAGCATCCGAGTTGAGAAGTGCATTCTCAGTCGCAGAAGTTTCTCGATCGGGGCCGCCTGATCCGTGGAAGATGACGGCGACGTCCCGCGCTCCAAGGACTTCCGGCGGAAGCTGAGGATTAGGCGACCAGGACATGTTGCACTCTGTCATTACTAGATGCCGCGATGCACCACCTCGCTCTAGGCTCACATTCTTCAGAAGTCATGAGACGAGCCCACCGCCGCTCGACACCGCCCCTTCCCCCCTCTCCCAGGTTCCCTCCAATTCTGTGCTCCCTTTTTTCACCCTGGCCTCTGCATCGCTCACCCTCACTCTCTCTTCCATCCTTCCCCCTCCCGTCCCCTCAATCTCCCTCACCTGAACTCCGCTCAGATCGGCTGGCCTCCTCTCATATGCTCTCGCCAAGTCATCATCGGCTCCCACCCGGCCCGTCGTGAGGAGACGCTCGACGAGACCGTCGCTGCCGAACACCTTGGGCAGGGGCGCCGCCTCTGCGCCGGCCTCAGCACCCCACGAGGCCCAGGAAGCCCGAGGAGAGACGGAGAGACACAGAGGAGAGAGAGCTTTGAGAGGAAAGAGTGAGAGCTTTCGAGCGAGCGGACAAGATGGAGCAAGGCGGGTGGAGAGGATGGCAGAGAGCCCCGCTGCTCGCCGGCCCAAGAGCACGCGCCGCGCCACGCACTGCTCCCCGCAGAGGCAGAGAAGCAGAGTTAGCATCAGGCCCCTCCTGAGCGCCGACGGCCGCATCGTCGGGAGCCCTCGGCCGTTTCGCCAAAAACAAAACTCGCCAGCTGCCATTTCGGTCCTTTCCCTGTCGCACTACTCGCGAATCGAAAATCGAACCACCGCGCCATCGTGAGGCGGTGACTGGGACAAGACACATTCTAAAGGCGTCTGATGAAACGCTTGCTTGCCCTTTATTTCGCAGCAAATGTTTGTCGTGTCGCAGGTCGGCGTGCTAGGGTGGTCATGGGCGTGCAAGGGCGGACATTGGCGGGTTTTCAAACCCTACATGTGAAAGACAGAGACAGTGTCTTTCTTCGTTCGGGGATGAAAGACCGTCGTATAATACCGTCTTTCTAGAGGCCCCCAGAGAAAGACAGTGCGCCGCGCGCGGCGGCGCGGTGCGGTGCGGCGCGAAGCGGGGCGGCACGGCAGCACCGATGGCGCACGGCGACACGGCAACGGCGCTATCCATAGGCTATAGTAAGGGTATAGGCGGCTATGGGCGCGGCATCGGCTCATTGGTTGATGTTGGTACAACACATGATACCATTATACCGTATGCTCATAATTGTGGTCACATGTCACATGCGACTCGGACACCCAAACACAGTACACACGTACACACTCACGACACACACGGCACCCTAGCTAGGCACAGCGCGGCCTAAGTCCCGCTCTCCCGCTCCCCCCCCCCCCGGTATGTATGTATATGTATATGTCTTTCCCACTGTCTACTGTCTTTGGACTGTCTTTCTACGAGGGCCGAAGACATATGTATAATTCCACCCTCCCTCTCTCCTCTCTCCACCCTCCCTCTCTCCTCTCTCCACCCTCCCTCTCTCCTCTCTCCACCCTCCCTCTCTCCTCTCTCCACCCTCCCTCTCTCCTCTCTCCACCCTCCCTCTCTCCTCTCTCCACCCTCCCTCTCTCCTCTCTCCACCCTCCCTCTCTCCTCTCTCCACCCTCCCTCTCTCCTCTCTCTCCACCCTCCCTCTCTCCTCTCTCCACCCTCCCTCTCTCCTCTCTCCACCCTCCCTCTCTTCTCTCTCCACCCTCCCTCTCTTCTCTCTCCACCCTCCCTCTCTTCTCTCTCCACCCTCCCTCTCTTCTCTCCCCCCCGAGTCCTCGCTCACCGAGGTACAGCGCGCGCTCCTCAACGCTATCACCATCGATCCCGATGAACAATTGTCGCCGTCCCAGAAGCAGCGCGTACGCTGCCTGCTGGCACGGCATATCGACGCGTTCGCCCTCGACCCGAAGAACCCTCGGCACACGCACGTCATGGAGGTGACGGACTGGAGGTTACGGATGGAACGGGAGGGACCGAATGGGACGGAAGGTAGACGGCGGGAGGCACGGCATTTTGGCAATTGGCGGGCTGGACGGGCTGATCATCTCCCATGGCTGGAGGATGGATGGCGGGCAGTGGCGAGGGCGAGCGCGAGGACGGAGCGGACATAGCGGATAGCGAGTGCGAGTGGGTGAGTGAGTGGATTTGGTTGGTGTTGTAAGATTGCTTGTTACGACGAGAGCGAGAGCGAGAGCGAGAACGAGGGAGCGAGGAGCGACTAGGGCGAGGAGCGAGGGCGTTCGACTACTCATATATCGAAGAACAGGAGACGCCGCGTGTAACTTGGGTGCCGCCACACCGCCCAAACATCCAGGTAAAACTCTCGTAAAAGAGAGAAGGGGATGGGTTGCAGCGTTGAGTCCTGCGGTCTGCCGCGCCGGCTGCTCCTGACATAGTTTTTCTATCTGGGCGCCCCTCGGCCCTGGGCTAGCACTTAGGTACACGGAAAAGATACGGTACATTTTTTCGTCTATCTCGACGTCTACTTTTATGCATCTTCCTTTTATGATTTCCACCGCGGAATCTACTCTAGGGGTTATCCTGGCGCACGCTTCGCGAATCGCAATCGCGACTCCGCTTGCAGGGTCCGCTAGCTCTCCCGGCGAGGCAAACCAGTGCCAGCCAAGGAGGTTCGCCGTTCTATGCGAACGGTGATGTGAGCCATCTTCGTATGCGTGCAGCTCTTGGAGAAGGAGTATGTCTACGCCCGCCTTACGCGCTTGTGAGAGCACCGCGGCAAGTTTGCCGCCTTTGGTGCCATTGACGTTGTATGTCGCGACTCTGACCGGTCCCTCACCTGGGTAACCGAGGGTGGCGTCGAAGGTGAGTCTGGGGTGCGGCGGCTGGGCCGCGTCGCGGGCTAACGCGTATAGTTTGGCTAGTAGGGCCGCCGCGCACTCTGGATGGAGGAACAGGCACGTCGGGCCGTTAAGACAGACTCCCGCGATCTTCTTGTGAGGATGGAGGTGGCAGCGAATAGTGCACTTGTTGTCGATCCATGCTCCGGGAATTTCGTGCGAAAGGTTGCAGCGTACCCCGCGCTTGTTGCGCAAGCAGAGGCCTTGCGTGAAGCGGGCGCACGGTTTGGGGGGGGCCTTGCCGAGCGCCTCGTGGGCCGATTTGGGGCGAGGAGCGAGCTTGCGCGACTCGTTGCGCTCCCTGCGCTTGGCGGCTTCTGCGTCGCACTCGCAGATGCGGTGTATCGGGGAGAGGCCCAGGGCTACCTCAGGGCGCCAGCCCTTGCACCCTTTGGAGCTTCCGTGTATCATGAGTTTGTGAGGCGATTGGATGTTGGGGGGCATCGCGATCGGTTTGCACGCCCGGACGGCGTAGTTGACCGGCACCGTTTTGTTGTCGATGTTGAGTACGATCTTGCGCGGGAAGTTGCCCGATAGGAAGGTTCCTTGCGCTGCGGAGACATAGAGGTGCCAGCGGGTAGAGTAGGCGACTTTCGACACAAAGGTGCCGGACTCACCCTCGAGCTTCATGCGTTCGCGGTTTCCCTTCAAGAAGGTGAGGCCTTGTGCTTCGACCGCTTTGACGAGCGAGCTTAGAGTGATTTTCGATGCTTGCGCGAGGCCGTCCGCCTCGACAACGACGTGGGCCGCGACGTCTTGGAGCGCCTCGTAGAGGGCCTTGCGCGAGGAGGTGCCCTTCTTGTTGAGTTTCTCTTCAATGGAGTCCACATTGATGCGTACGGGGATGTCTTGGCCTAGGGCTCGAATGATGGTGTGGTCGCCGTATTTGGCCTTGAATTGTTGCGCGCAGTCTTCGTTGACCGCTATGTGCCACGGGCCCCTCGCCGAGCGGGCCCAGAAGTCTGGCTCGGGGTCGACTCCCTCGAGCTCTAGAAGAAGTTCGACGATGGCGGCGTACACCGTCGTGTCCTGGATTATGATGTCTCCGGCTTGGTGGAATGAGAGTTCGAAGGCGGAGTCTGAGTCTGCCATGTTGTTGTCGTCTTCAGAGTCTTGATCCTGTGCCGTGTGGTGTGAGGCGTCCGTGCTCAGTGTCGTGCAGGTGAGGGCTGTGGGTGGTGTCACTTTGCTCTGGTCCTCCTCAAGGGGGTTGTATGCTCGTGTCTCATGTGTGCGGCGTGCTGTGTATGAGGGGGTTTCCCTGGAGAGTTTGTACGTTGTGATGAGGTGGATGTGGTGCCCATAGGGGCCACCCGGCCTCGGGCCGCGCTGCCGGAGCAGCGCGGCCCTTGCCAGGGCGAGAGGGGCCTCTGCCATAAGGCATGCCCAATGGAAGGGTGGCTGCATGGGCCTGGCATTGGTGGGGTGTTGCCAGCAGCCTGCTGCCCCCCATGGGGGAGACCAGCATGGCTGCCATAGGTGGTGTGGCCGGGGCCACGGGCCGTGTGGCGCGACCGGAGTCGCACGCACCTGCTCGGCCTCGGTGGGCGGACGCGGCCGCTTCGATAGCGGCTGCTCCATGGGCACTGGTGGGGCGCCCTCGGCGGGGGGCCCGAAGGAGAGGGGAGTCGCGGCGGCGCGCTCCATCGCGTCTAAGTATAAACTTAGTTGATTGATTGGGAGAAGAAGACCAAGGCTAATAAAAAAAGGATTCGGCCCCCCTCCGGTATATTTAAGCTGATGCCCTTCATCTTTCATGCAAGGCATGCACAACTAGTGACGGAGCCATAAGTAAGCTCTACCAGCGGTCACAAACACCACGAAATGTCATTTGACATGTGATAGGGGCAATCGGCGAGTGGGCAGGAGAAAGAAGGGGATGAAGGTGGCCTCGCATGGGAAATTTGCATGCCGTACCTGGACGACATCGGAATTTGGTCGACAAGTACAGGCAGCACCCTCGAGGAACGCATCGACGCGGAGGGCA
>JADDIW010000017.1:2500-40147 GCA_018136815.1 Isochrysis galbana
GCGGGAGGCAAGGAGAACCACGCGCCGCTCGCCGCATTCTTTGCGTCTGCCAGAAAGCCTCGGCACTCGAATGCTCTGCTGAGCGGAGTTCTTCCGTCTCTCTCTGTTGCTGAGGACACCCTCTCCCAGAGTCCCAGGGAGAGCGGCGCGCTGGAGCCAGGCGGGCTGACACGAGGTGTTGAAGCGGCCGCAGCTGCGAGCGACGTGATTGGTGGCACAGCGCACGCACTGTCACCTGTGCGGCCGCCAAGGAGCATCAGAGATGAGGCTGAGACGCCGCCTCCGCAGCCTTCGCCTGATGAGACGGGTGCCCTGGGCGAGAAGGGTCTGGCCGCGGACTCAAAACTGACGCAGCCTTCAGAGCAAGACGCCGCTCTGGCTGCACCACACCGGCAGCCCTCACGCGACGAGGCGGACGTACTCGATGAGATCAGACTGGCCGTCAGCTCTCCGCTGTCACTGCCCCAAGAGGAAGCTGCCACCGGCACCGCGATACTTTTGCAGCCCTCGCATGGTGAGGCAGGCGCATGTGACCAAGCTCATTTACGCTCCGACTCTTTATTGACGGCGCCCACGTCTGCAACAGCCGCGTCGCCAACTTTGCCACCCAACGGATTGGCTCCCACGTCTCCACGGCCTTTGCCTGCAAATGCAGGGAAGCTCGTCGAATCAAACTGCATCACTGTGTCCTCACCGGCGGCCGCCGTATCTTCAATCGCCACACCGCCGGCGCCATTGCCAATTGTCCAATGTGGCGCTGCCATTGCAGTGCAACCTTCGAAGCCTCTATCCATCCAGATGGGCGGGCCTCCTGAAGTGCGCCAGATCATTGACTCTGCGCTCACGCTGACCGCAGCTGAGCCGCCACCGCCACCACTCTCGCCTGGTACACTGGCCTCCGAGGCGGCCGATACCGCTCAGTCCAAGCCGCGCCGACGACGACGCTCTTCGGTGGTGCACGCTCACCTCCCACGCCGCCAGTCTCGCCGCCAGTCGGGCTTGCCTCCGCTGATCGACTTCCAAGCTGAGATGGCACACCTTTCTCCCGTATTGTTAGCAGAGGAGCATGTCTTTGTCAGCAATGCATGTGACGATAATATGATGCCCCGCGTGAACAATTTACCGTCCCCTAGACCGTCACTATCACCATTGCGCGCAGTTGGCGGCGGCGTCACAATTTCGTCGCCCACGCCCGTTGAGCCTGGAAAACAGGCGGGGCGCCCCAACGGTGATGGGGCCACGCGTCACGCCTACGTCCAGCCACCGTTGCCGGAGGCTGAGCTTTCAGATCCGTTGCAAGCATACGGTCGCTCCAAGCGCATTCGCCGGCCCAGCGCGAGGGCTGCCGCGTCTTTCGAGCAGATCACATCTAGAAATGCCAGGTCTTCCCCACTCTCAGAAACGCTTGTCGCAGCCAGCTGTGCCATTGCTAAACCGCGGGGCGCCTCTCGCCGCCGCTCCAGCGGCCAACCTGTCGCAACAGTGCAGATGGCCAATGGGACGACGGGAGAGGGTGGGCTCATGGCACGGGTCCTCGCGCGGTCGACAGCTGTGCGAGCGAGCGGAGCGGCCGAAACTGGACACGCTAAGGCGTTCGGGGCTCCCACACCACTTGAAGCACTCTCGGAGTGCAAAGCCAATAGCCCAACCATGATGGCAACCTCACCGCCGCCCATGCACGTTGCGCCCGAGGTCCTCTCCGCGTTTGATGTGCTCTCGCCGTCCCACTTTGAGTTTGACGCAAGCGGCCCTGATGAGGCTACCACGGACGGCTTGGAGGACGGGTGTTGCTTGGAGACGACACACCACGCCAACTGCAAAAGCCTGGCCATGTCGAGCGGCGACGAAGCCAAACGACAAGCACCGCCTCCGCCAGATGAAGCGCCACGGCCCCCCCCGGATGAGCAGGCATCCTCTCCGATGGCGCCCAGCACGGCGATGCAAACTATTCAGTTTACTGCTTTGGGAGGCAGCGTTCATTGCGCCAAGCGGGGTCGGCGTTCATCGTTAGGTGCAGGAAGGCCAGCGCGGCCGCCGGCATTGCTTTGTCCATCGCCGAGTGACAGTGTTTTGCCGCCTATCCTGGATCGGTCCTGCAACTCGCCTTTTGTCGTGCCACCTCATCCTCCGCTGCCATCACCACCCAGAGAACCGCTCGAGCCATCAGTACGGCGAACCCCGCCGTCTCGCAAGCGCCGTTCTGGCATTCACTCGCCGCTTCCGACACACCATGTGCCTTCTGCTACAACCACTCCCACCTGGCCGAATCCGCCCAACGGCGAAGGCGTCCTCCAGTCCTCGTCTACCGCCCTACGTGGCGGTCAAACCGGCACGGAACAGGAGCCACCATTGCTGGCATCATCTCAACAAAGCTTGCGCACCTTCCTGGATGCACTCGGTGACATGCCGCTCACTGCGGCGTCGCCCGTGGGGGGCGTGGCGCGCTGCGTGAGTATGAAGTCTCCTGCCAGAGGCAAGTCGCCGCTCTTGGCATCCATTGAGCCCTCGGGCGATTTCAAGAGCTTGACATGTACGCCGTTTGATCAAGCTTCCGCCGCGTCAAACTGTCCCTTGGGGACCGACGGGCACGCGTGGCATCACAGCTGCAGGTTGGGCACAAGCTCCAAGCGCACTAATGTTGCGCCGGCGACATCGGGGTTACTCACAAGCGATGGTTCTTCCGCCTTTGCTGCAACAAGCAATGCCGTCTCGTTGGGGTTATTGCATGTATTTGCTGTCGATGGCGCCCCGACTACCGATATTGGCGATGGTTGCGGCTTCAGCGTGCCCGAGACATGTAGTACCATGAAGCCCTCGGACGAGCGCCTCGCACACGCCTCAGAAACGCAAGCTGACCATTCTTTCCTTGCATCACCAATGCGTCCCGTCGATGTGGACACGTACGGTCCCGCGTCTGCACTGCTTCACCGGGCTCTTTGCATTTGTGACGCGGAGTCGAGGGCTCCTGTTGTAGCGAATAGCATGTCAGAAAGCTTCTCCATGGGCTCTTTTGGTCACGGGGGTGGGTCAGCTTCCGCGTCTTGGGCGTCGCTCCGCCCCTGCGTTGCACACTTGGCTGAAGTGCAGGCATGGCTGCACGTTCAAGCCTGTAGCAGTGGCGATCCACCCGCCCAGCCCGTCGCTCACCTTCACCGCGCAGCTACGTCGCCTGCGACATCAAGTGCACCCGATGCGCCAACAGACCGCAACTTGTCAGATGAGGCTCCGCGCCGGGGTCGGCGCGTGGTGTTTGCGCCGCATGATGGATCGCATTTGGCACCATCGCGTTGGGGTGATGGAGACCCGACGGAGATCGCCGCGCTGGGTGACGCTGTGGTACGCGCCGACAACTATGCCATTCCTTCACCTAGGGGACTTAGCACGAGCTTGGTGGGTAGGCTGGTCCTGAAGAGGATTCGGCTCATGTCGGCTGGCGCTCAAATGAATCCGTATATCAATTTATTGCTCCCGTGCCCTCTGCCCTGCATAGGAGCGCATCTACGACGCCGTGCTGCCCCAGCTGCAGTGGTACGAGCGCGCAGCCGCCGTAACGGACGGGAGGGTGGGTGAGTCCATCGAGCCGAGCTCGGATGTTGGGGGCGCCGGTGGTGGAGACCCGCAGCATCTGGCAACGCTTGACTGCCTCCGCCGCGCCATCGCCACTGCCGCCGCGGAGGCGCTTGCTTTACCCACGACCACAGCGACATCGGCGGGCCCGCATTCTTCAAAAGCTGCGCGCGCCACGGCTGACTTCCGCTCGCGAATCCGTGCGACGGCTGCCTTCCTTGACGAGCAGATCCGAGGACTCGCGGGTGGCATCCCCGTCCTCGGCGCGCGCCTAAGCGAGCTTCTGCGCTCGTTGTTGCGTCAGCAGTTGCGACTGGTACGCGCCATCGAAAGAGCTTGCTCGACCACGTCATGCGTACTCGATACGTGAGATCTACCACCTTGCTGTTTGTAGTTGTTTGAAGACGACACGCGAAATGACGCTCTTCTTGCCACGGTGCCTCGTGGACGCAGCATCGGCTACTTATGCCCCGAGGTGCGCACTACCCCGACAATCTTACCGGCTTTCCTTGGCTTAAATGTCCCAACCCCACTCTCCGGTTAGGCCAATTCGGCGGCCAAGGTCATTGCCCTCGCTCTCTACGACTATGACGCGCACAAGGGGCTAGCAACTCACCCCGCAATGGTGACCCTTGTGACGGGGCAAAAGTGCGCTTTGGCCAATCGTCTCTTGGTCTTCCCTCGATTAAGTTGTTGTCTCGTGCTTACAATACTCATCTCCTTGACTTGCTCCGCCTCCGGTGTGCACATCACCAGGCGCGGTTCCGCCTCCAAGCTCGTGCAGGGCGAACGCGAAGCCCTACTCGGGTTTGCAGAGGCGCACGCCGCACTCCATCATATCCTCACACATCCTCTTGTCACCGACATTCTGCCACAGCAGTGGGCGCCGCTGCGCTCCCTGCTGGCCCGAGCCAAGGTGCGAATGCAATCCGTGGCGAGAGGCGTGCTTCCCGCATTCGCCGCCACTTGTTCGACGCTACTTCGACTTCGACTTTCTCCATGTCTTATAGGCCTCGCATTGCGAGGAGGAAGCTCTTTACTTTCCTCTCGCCGACATCGCCGCCTTCGAGTCCGAGCTCCGCGCTTCCGCATACATTGCTGCGGCTATTCGAGCCGCACTCTCCGGCAAGTCATCATAGACGAGGAGCGGCGTCTAAGGGAGAAGAGGTGAAAGAAGGCGCGAGTGGACGTGTGAAAGTTGTGTGTGGGGAAGCCGTGGGGCGCGATCGATGGCATAATTCGGCTGCACCTCGCACCCTTACTCTCGTGCAAGGGCTCGCGATCGAGCACGTTGCTAATGAAGCCTACTCTTGGCGTGGGCAAATGGTACCCATGACGCGGGAGTACATTGCAAGAGCTTCACCACCCGTCAGTCCAAACAAACGTCATTGCACAATGATGAGTTGGATTTGCCTCTTGGTCTCAAGAAGTCAGCCGAAACCAAGATAATAAGGAATGTACATCGAAGGCTTTGATGTTGAGGCTCTTCATGTCGTGTTCCATTCAATAATAATGAGGTTTTACAATTTAGTTTATCACTGAGAGGCAACGGCTCCTCATCCGGCACTGTGTTCTATTTGATGCCCTAAAGATAGGGCGGTCAAACAGTGGCTTTTTCACTAATCGAAGGTTTTTCAGGGGTCCGAAAGGCGAGTCAACGCGAGGATTTCGTTGAGTCGCTATCGTTGGGAGACTGTTGAGAGGACGCGACTTTTTCCCCCAGTGGTAGGGCGGTCAAACAGGGGCTTTTTAACCATTAGTTAGGGCCGGGCTGCATTTTTTGACCGTGGCGCGATGCCCGATAAAAACAACCTCCGGGGGGGCTACCTGACGCGACGAAAATCTTCGCCGCCAAGAAATGGTGCGATCCGCCCCCCCTCTCTCCCCCTCCGTCACGCGCGCTCAAGCTCTACCCGTAGAGAATTGGCGGTCGCGGTCGCGCCCGCGGGGGGATCGGTTCCTTCATATCTAAGCTACAATCGGCAATTGATTCCCGCCTGATGCAGCGCCGTGTCGGGCTGCCGACAGTCCGACCACCCCCTGACCCTCTGGCATCATTGCGCCCGCGCAGCCCAAACAGCTCCTCACAGCGCGCGCTCGCGGCTACCTTGGCTACCACAGACTCCGCCCCGATCATAGCTTGTCGTAACCCGAGACTCCAGGCCCGATTTGGATGTCTGGACGGGGGACGAACGGCGAACGAAGGGCTATGGGGCGGCGAGGCGCTCCTAGCGGCCCTAGAGTGTTGGATAATTGTAAGAGATTGTTAGACCTACAAAGAACTCTTCCCTCAGGGCTCAGGGAGGGAGCCTAGGCTGCTAGAGCGGCATCCATATGGTGAGCGGTGACTCGAACGGCCTCGTGGCGCCCCCGGTCGCGGGTCGAAGTTGGGCACTCATGGCGCGTCTTGGGGCGTGACGACGTCATCACCGGGGGCCTCAAGCGGCCGATTTCGACGCAGTGCGCGGGGGCGGCGGGCGCGATTGGCGTGGCTGTGAGGGCGGCATACCGCACTTTGGTGCTGGTAGCGGCATCCATTTGGCGAGCGGTGACTCGAACGGCCTCGTGGCGCCCCCGGCCGCGGGTCGAAGTTGGGCACTCAGGGCGCGTCTTGAGGCGTGACGACGTCATCACCGGGGGCCGCAGGCGGCCGATTTCGACGCAGTGCGCGGGGGCGGCGGGCGCGATTGGCGTGGCTGTGAGGGCGGCATACCGCACTTTGGTGCTGGTAGCGGCATCCATATGGTGAGCGGTGACTCGAACGGCCTCGTGGCGTCCCCGGTCGCGGGTCGAAGTTGGGTTCTCGAGCCCTTGGTGTTTTTAGCGGTTAGCGTCTTTAGTTTTTGCGATACTTACGTACGCGTTCAAGTCCATAAAAACATAGTGAAAATATATTGCTGTGTGTATAGAACCAGGATCTTTGGTCCGGGTCAGCTGCCGATGCCCATGGTTTCGTGTTTCGCTGCGAGAGGCGCGCATGAAGGCCATCGGTAAAATAATACCGGAGGGGGGCCTGACATATATTTCCGCACGGCCGTCAGAGGCCTGAAATCGGGTATTTTTCGAAAATTTTGCCGGAAGACCCCCGGTTTTTTTTGCTGATCTCCCATACCGGAACCTATAGGGAGCTTATTTAGGCCTTCGTTTGCCCATTACAGATGGTGCCCTTCGCACCCCCCTAGTGAGTGACCGGGCTACCGCTACAACTAGGGGTGGAAGAAGCGGTAGTCGTTCGCAATGTACGGAGCGATGCGGTAAGGAACGATGGCGCGGCTAATCTTGCTGTCGCCTCTGAGCCATCGGCATTGCATTTGGCTTCGTGTACGCGGCTTTGCGACTAGATCTGGCTCAGTATTGACGAATGACTTGGATGACCGTTGTGTAGCAGCTACAGCAGCACCCTCGCCCGTCCAGCAATTGCAATTCGTCTCGACGTGACGGCGGACAGGCGGACACCCGCGGCCGCCTTGCATGCCGATTTCATAGCACTCTCGCCAGCACAATGGCCGCTGGAGATGCACCCACAATGACCCGTCTTGACCAAACGCCTTGACGACCGCCTAGGCGCGCACGCGTACTCTCGGTGCAATCTCTATTTCGGCGGCTGCGCCCGCCTTTTCCACCTTCTTCGTCCGTTCGTCAAGAACGGCCTTCTCTTTGGCAATCTCGGACGCGATATTCTGTAGCTCCCATGCTATGTCCCAGGTCTCATCCTCCTCCTTGGTATACGCGGCGGGGGTGAGGTACGCCTGCAATACCGAAAGGTCGACACCCATCTCGGCGGCCGACGGAAGGGCCATATGGATCTCGGCGTCGAGCTCTTGGATTGTGGGCACCTGACGTTGGTATTCCGCGGTTTTTGCGACCTACACGCCAAAGAGAGGCAGGGGTCACTCAGGGGTGCTGAGCTGCGCGTATCGTCGAGCCCTCGGCCGCAAACGTGCACGGAGATTGTCAGCCTAGGCGGACGGCATGCACCTGGAGAGCGATGCTCGTGTTCTCGTCATCCTCAAGGTCGGGGATGATAACGACATCGTCGTCGTCATCTACTTTGTGCTGGTTACGGCTGCTCGTGGTGGGCTCTGTTGTCTGTTCGGCCTTGGGCAGACGCCGCCGCCGAGCCTTTGCAGAGGATGGACCGGAGTCCATGTCCCATCCGGCCTTGACCTGCGTTGGAGCGTCTGGGCTTTTCTGTGATATGGGGAGTGAGAGTCCGGGGGGTCAGGAGGACATGAAGTGAGACACGGCCAGCGAGCAAGCGGGGCGAGGGAGAGTAGATGGTAGGAACGGAAGGGGGCAGAAAGGAAGGAGCGGACAAAGGTTGTGGGGCGGGGCGAGGGAAAGATGGGAGGGAGGGAGAGAGCGGGTGAGGGGCAGTGAAAGAATAAAGAGGGAGAGAGAGAGATGAGAGAGGGAGGCTCTCGGAGCATCGAGCGCCTTCTCTGCGTGTGGTCTCTGGGCGTGGAGCTGCACGCGCGCGCATGCGTACCGCCACCGCCTCCTCCTCGACCTCCTCGTGTGGCCCCCTCCTCCGTGGCGCTGCCCGTCGAGGCGCTGCCGCCCGCAGAGCGCCGTCAAAGGCAGCGCTCTCCATCGCTCTGCTTGCCGTTGGCGGTGGGGAGGGAGAGGCGGAAAGAGGGAGAGAGAGAGTGAGCGAGGAGGGAGAGAGGGGAAAGGAGAGAGAGAGGGGGGTAGAAGAGAAGAAGAATTGAAAGCAGTAGCAGAAGAATTGGGAGAAGAAGGGTTCTGGGAGGAAGGAGAGGGGGGGCGTTTGGGGGGGGGGGGGCGGCAGAGGAGAGAGACAGAGTCGATGAGAGAGAGAAGAGGAGAAAACTCTCTTATTCTGTCTCTCTGATTCTGTCATCATCGCCAACGAAGAACGGCGACGACGGCACCACCACCGCGCCGCCTCTCTCTCTCTCTCTCTCTCCCACCGACGGTCCTTTACCTCTCCTGCCGCTAGTATTCACCTGATCTGACGCGCGATCTCTGCTCAACGACACCATCACTCTCTCTCTTCACCACACTCTCTCTCTCCGCGATAGTATCCCCTACTTTCTACTATACTTCTTCTTCTCCTCCCACTTCTTCTCCCTCAAGAGGCTCCCGCGGGAAACGGACCGCGGGAGGGGGGCGCGCCCCTTCTCTCTCGCGTCTCGCGCCGCCGATGGAGCCCCCGGAGCTCCCCATGCCCTCTCGGCGCTCCCCGCCAGTGATGGTGCATCAGTACTAATATCAGTTTTTTACATCAGTATCAGCTCACCTCGAGCTGATAACTGATATCAGTTATCAGTTGTCAGCAGCTTGGAGCGGGGAGAAAACAAAACACCCAGTCCCCTTTACTTTCTACGTCCAAAAAAAAAGTGCAGAATAGTTGAGTTTTACTGAGGTTGGATGGGGGTCGAACTGGTACTCCGTGGTGCTCCGCTCTGCGCGGCGCACGCGCACTGTCACCTGAGCCACTTTACGCTCGCATAATACAATTTTCCGGACGTTTTGTCCAATATATATCTGCAGTAAATACACAAGCCACTGATATCAGCTGATACTCTGCTCGCTCAGGGCCTTTGAGGTGATATCAGCTGATGAGGTCCATCACCTTATATCAGCTATGATATCAGTGTCAGCCTCGAAGTTGGTGTCAGCTGATGAACTGATGCACCATCACTGCTCCCCGCCCGCGCTCACCGCCGCTCGAAGCGGCGAGAGCCGAGGCAGCATGGCCTATGCGCTTCTAGCGCGACGGCTCCCCGGATGGGCCGTCAGGTCAAAGCAGGGATGGCTCAACAGTACTGTTGACAGCCTGTGGCAACAGCAACAGCCCTCTTAGATCTGCTAACTGTTGATAGTTCAATAGCTGCAAAGGAAAAAAAAACCAACAAAAAGCAAAACCCTCGGTTTGAGTTTTATGTAGTTACTTGCTACTTACTATTATTATACCAGCCGACGCCCGGGCGGGAGTGGGAGTGACGGTTGTGGCGCGGTCGCTCCTCGTCGCTTGTCGCTCTCGCCGCCGCGCCCCCCACCCCTCTCCTGCTGCCTGCTCGTACGTTGTGGGCCTCGAGCTCGAGCGTTCAGAATGGCGAATGCTGTGGCAGCGGAGGAGGCGGAGTCATACGAGGATGCCCGAGTTCCCTGGGGTCGGCAGAGGCTCTGCAATCTTCCCAGCACATTGCTGGAATGGTCGACCGTGAACGAGGCCGCTGGGCGAGCAAAGAACAGCAAACAAAAGAACTGTCTCTTTTGCGGGTTGGCGTACACCGGCGGCCCGTTGCAAATCCGGACGCATTTGGATTCACGGCTCACGCCGCGCACCATTCGAGCGTGTAAGCCTGCGCTCGAGTGGATCGAGCGGCACAAAGATGTCTGTGCGGAGCTCTTGTCGCGTCGCACTGTCAGAGCAAGGCTGCTCTCACTCTTGGAGACTGCCTGCGAGGGCGCGCCGGCAGCTAGCGCGGAATGCAGTTCTTGCGGGGAGCTCATGGAGCTTTCCTCGGGGATGACTACGGGCATGGTGATCGACGCACGACGCACGACGCACGCACGGAGCACGGTGGGCGCGGAAGTGCGGAAGGAGGCTTGTGGGAGGTGGTGGCAGGCGACTGGGGGTGGCTCAGGCGCGTGCTTGACTTGTATTGACTCGTTGACTCGGGGTATAGACTCGGGAACTCGGGGGGACTCGTTTGGGAACACGGAGGGACTCGACGAAGTTGCTACAAAAACACTCACTAGAAACCCAAAAACCAAAGTCCTTGGGCTCAGAAAACTAACGTAAACACTCCGGAATCATACGATAAACAAACCCCTCCCGCGCGGCGAAGGCTGAGGTCGCGATCGATCGCCATGCGCGAAGAAATACGGAACGAGAGCGCATAACTACGCAAACGAAGGGTTCGGACTATCGTTAAAGCGAAACTCGTCCGCTTAAGCCAACGCGGAGGGTCGAGGAGAGATCCAAACTCGCGCGGGGGAAGAAGGCGATGTGCGGAGAGACCTTCTAGACAAGAGACGAGCAAAGGGCGACGAAACAAGACGCGAGACGCGAGGCGCGTGCCATTCGTTCTACCTTTCTTTTACCGAAACCACGGCGAAACTAACGTTAAACGTCGGTGCCCCCTCCGCGAGAATCGCGAAGAAGAACGGACGAGATGAAGGCAATCATCGAAGGAATCGCGAGAGGAATCGAAGCGAAGGGGGGGGGAATAACGCGCGCGGGACTGCCCGCCATCGATCTTCCAGCCATGGAAGATGGTCAGCCCGTCCAACCCGCCAATGCCCAGAAGGCCGTGCCTTCCGCCGCCTACCTTCCGTCCCATCCGGTTCCTTCTGTTTCTGTCCCATCCGTAACCTCCACTCCGTCATCTCGTTCCCGTTCTCGTCCCTCGTTCTCAACACTACCTCAATACCAAACCTCTCCACTGCCTCAGCCTCAGCCTATCAATCCCGATCCGCCCAGCCATGTCCGCTCTGTCGTCGCGCTCGCCCTCGCTCAAGCCCGTCCTCCCGCCTTTCTCTGCCGAGGCTGAGGAGGTGGTCCAGCCCGTCATTCCATCACTCCCGGCCACTTTCGCCGCGCCTCCCGCCGATCGTCTTCCTGCCGTATCATCGCATATCGAGCCAGTGGTCATGCTCGATCCGTCAGGGCAAGGGGCAAGAGGAGGCCCCCCCCCCCACCGGTATCACTGTTTTTTGGACTGTTTTTGGCTGTGTTTCTATGAAAGCCAAAAACAGCCTGTTGTTGCTGTGTTTGGAAACCTTCTGGCTGTGTTTCTCACCTAGAACCTAGAATTCACTAGCAGGTGTGTAGCCCAAAATCTTCAGAAGTTTTTTTTTAGAGCCTAGGGCTCACTGCCTCACGTGTGAGGCGAGGAGATGGAAAGGCGGGGGGGTGTTTTGTTTTTGGCCCTCTCGGGGCGCCTCTCCACAGAGAGAGAGAGCGCCGTTTTGTTTTTGGCGAGCCCTCCCCCCGGGCCACCTTTACTTTCTACTTCCAACCTCCGCGTGAGAGAGAGGAGAGAGCCTCCCCCGCCGTCCCTCTCTACTCTCTCTCTCTACTCTACTCTCTTCTACTCTCTCTTCTCACTCTTCTTTCCTCTCTCTCCCCTCGCTCTTTCATCTCTCTCTCTCTCTCTCTGTACTCTCTCTCTCTCTCTCTCTCTCTCTCTCTCTCTCTCTCTCTCTCTCTCTCTCTCTCTCTCTCTCTCTCTCTCTCTCTCTCTCTCTCTGCGCCGCCCTCTCGTCGCACTCTTCCGAAACAGAGGATACCGAATAAAATCGCCCGTCTAAGAGGATAGAACCGCGCGTGAGAGACAGGACGACTCCCCCGATCGCTCGGGCAGCAACCACAGAGAGAGAGGAGGGGGGGGTTGAGAATAGAGAAAACCCACTCCAAAGATCGTTAAGAAACGGCGCTGCCCACGCGGAGTGCCTCCCCCGACGAGGCCATGGCGGGCGCTCTCTCCTCGTCGTCGGTGGCGGTGGCTCTCTCTCGAGTGCACTCGATCACGAGGCAGTCGGTGCGTGCCCGGGGGCAGGGGGAGGGGAGGGAGAGCGGGAGAGAGAGAGGGAGGGGAGAGAGAAGGAGAGGGAGGGAGCGGGGGAGATGGAGAGGGAGAGAGCGAGGGGGAGAGGCCAAGGGAGAGGGAGGGACGTCGAGGGAGAGGGAGAGGGAGAGGGAGAGGGAGAGGGAGAGGGAGAGGGAGAGGGAGAGGGAGAGGGAGAGGGAGAGAAATAACAGGAAGAGAGGGGTAGGGAGGGCTCGAGGATGGAGAGGGTGGGGGAAGGGCAGGGGGGGGCAGGGAACGAGGGAGTGGGAGAGATTGAAAGAGAGTAAGAGAGAGGGGGGTGAGCGACGAGAGGAGTGAGGAGAGAGATGAGGAGTCGAAGAGGTGGGCACGGTAGCATATGGGAGGAGCGTGAGGGGGCAGAGAAGGAAGGGGAGGAGGAGAGAGGGAGAGAAGGAGGGAAGGGGGGAGAGACGGAGGGCATCAGAAGACGCTGTGCAGCGTGTCCGGTCCGCTCCTGAAGGAGACGATTGACGCATCACTGCACGGTGGCAGCAGCAAAGAGACATTTGGGGAAAGGGGCGAGGAGTTTTAGGGACGAGGAGCGATAGAGAGCCACCTACGCAGTGAATTCTGGTCGCTCGGATCGGGGGGCGGCACCAAACGAGGGTAGATGGTTGAAGAGAGGCCAAACGGTTGGGGCTGCGAGGCGAAGCGCTCGCGGCAGCAGTTGCATGGTGCAGAATACGGCCGGAGATAGATCCGGGGGGGTAGCGCAGCAACGATATGTGAGAGCTATCATGACACGGGAGACTGGAAATGAGGCACCTCCGACCCGAGCGGGAGGACGGGACGGAGAAGCAGGGCTTTGGCGTGTCCGTGTGTGTACGTGTTTATGTGTGTGTGCACCACCTTCCTTCTACCCCCTCCCTCCTCCCTTTACGCCCTTTCTGCCTCTCCTACTTGACTCCAATCCCTCGCACACCTCCCTTCCTTCGTGGCCCTACCCAACGAACTTTGTCCGCGGGCACTCTGCATCAGGTGGCGCTGCGAGATGAGGACATCCGTGGCATCGTCACGAGCGCCGAGGAGCTTCTCGCCAACGGCTTCGAGCGCACGATCCCCACGCTCCAACGTGAGGCACAGCAAAACGATGGGTGGATACCAATCGCCTCGCTCCTCAACTACTCGCCTCTCGGGCAGATGGTGCGCTCAGCAACGAGCCAGGAAATGCTGCGCCGCTCGTCCCGTTGACATCGCACGGGTCGCGTGCTGCGTTGTGTCTCCCCTCGGTCCTCTCGGCCCGAGCATCATCGACACCCCTAGGATCAGAACCCCTTCTGCCCTTCCCCTTGTGTCCCCACCACGACGCCGGTCCCTTCCTCTCCGACCGGCCGCTCGTTGGCGCCCCAGGTTTGGCCGTTCGGTGGCGTTGGCGTACTCGCGGACTGCATCCGCACGCGCGGCTCTCTTATTCTAGAGGTGTCCGCCGATGGCGCAGGCGTGCGCAAGATGCCGCTCCGAGTGCAGGCGCGCTTCCCCTCCCCCCCCGGGCCCCCCATCTGTCATTGGCCTCGAGCCGCCCCTTCCCAACTACCTCCCGCAGTTGCGCAACCAGTTCGAATTCCTCTTCTCCGACGCCAACTACCACAAGGATCTCCACCTGCACCTGCTGCAAGACGAGAACGGATTTGCGCCTCTGGAGCAGGTGTGCACGTCCGCCCAGAGACGCGCGCAATTCCTCGCGCTGAAAGCATCCCCTTTCCTCTTCGCGGGCAGGTGGTGCGCTCATACGCGCAGCTCTCACGGCTTGTTGACGCAGCACGCGGCCCCGCTGCGCGGCGCGCGGCGCTCGTACGCGAGGCCGTCGCTTCGTCGACTGAACTCGTGCTCGCCGAGACATTGCCCGCCGGTGGGTGCCGACGTGCCCCACTCTCGACGCCGTTGCTGCCTTCTCGCCCTTGACCACCAGACACCCTCTCCGCCAGCCCACCTCACGCCTACACCCTACCCGGCCGATGCAGATGGCTCCGAGGGCAGCGCCGCCAACTCGGCCGATGGCACTCCGGGCGCCAGCCCGGGCGGCTCGCCAGGCTCGGCACGTGCTGACTCAGTCGGGGGCGGCTCGCCTGGCTCAAATGGCGAGGCGCGCCCCACTCCTCCACCGCCAGCAGCTCTGATGGCGCCACCGTTGGCTGATGGGCTACCGCCACCCGCAGCGGGTGCAGGCGTGTCCGATGGCGCGCCGCGCCGACGCGGTGGGCGCGCCGCCCTGAGTGGCCTCATACGCCGGATGACACTCCTTGAGAAGATCTGCACGACGGTGCGGCATGCGACGGCACGGTCGGGGAGGGAGGTAGTGTAGGCGGAGCGGATGCGCGCACGGCAGCCCGCCGAGCCTAGCCCGCCCTGGCTTACCCACGCATAGGTGGAGTGGTACCTTACGCGCATGAACGCTGCACCCGACGGCTACATGATCGAGCAACTTCTCGATCACGCGGGTTGGGTGCCCATTGCTACGCTGCTCGCGCTGCCGCGCATGCAGCGGCTTTGCCATCCGCAGGCACGCCGCCGCCGCCGCATGGCCCACCCGCCGTGGCACGTCCGACCGCCGCCGCCGCGCGGGGAGCCCCGGTCTATCGCTCAAGACGAGGCCCCCGGAATCCCCTCGCGCCAGGTGGCGGCCGTCGCACACGTACTGCAACACAGCCCCAAGCTCGAGGTCTCGACGGACCGGGCGTACGTGCGCGCCACTGTCCAGCCGTTGCGCTCGCCGGCGAAACCGGCGCCGCCTCGGCCCGAGGCGCGAGCCGCCGCGCTCGACGCTGTCTCGCTGCTCATGGGCGATGCTAACCTCGTGTTCGACCGCCACCTGCAGGCGCGCGCCGTATCGTCCGTGCCACACCGACCCCCGATGGGCCAGGAGCTTTGCAGCGTTCGCCTCGCTGCACTGCGGTGCGTTGTGAGCCTTACTCGTTGCCCCACGCGTAGAATCTGATCCGCCACTCGTCACCGCCAGACGCGCTCAAGAGCGGTGGCCTTGGCATACAGGTCGAGGTGCAAGAGCTACTAGCCCTACCAATGGTGAGGGGTCGCACGTCCCTTCCACTAGCCGTCGTGCCGCATTACCTCCACGGCTCGTTCCACATGCCACTGCCTAAGTGCCGCCACCTCTTCCCAAGTCCCCAAAACCCCTTCCGGCCCGTAGCTGCGTGCCCTAGGCCGGCCACCAGTTGGGTTGACGCTGAAGCAGCTGGTGGAGCTGCTGCCGCGCCCCGGCGAGTCCAACTTCGTCTCGCTCTCGCCAGACGGGCGCTACCTCCAGAGGCTAACGCCGACGCCTGAGGTGAGCGGCCGTGCCTGTTCTTTGCCCCGCTTCCGTTCCCCTCACCTTTCCCCTATTCCCCCTCGTACACACCGCCCCCCCTTCCCATCTAGGTTCGGGAGTTATATCCGCAACCGACCTCCGAGTCGTCGCCGGCAGATGTGACGGTGCTCACCTACAACCTACTCGCCGATATGCTTACTTACTGCGAGCAGTTCCCCCACACGCAGGAGCGCCACCTCGCATGGGCGTACCGGAGGGACATGCAGCAGACGGAGATGGGCTACCACGCGCCTAGCCTGATCTGCCTCCAGGTGAGCTCGCCGCCACTGCCGCCGCCGCCGCTGCCTCCGCCACTTCCCCGCCCGCCCGCCGGCCCACTACCATCACCACCACCCGCCACCCACCGTTCGCAGGAGCTACAGGGCACCCCACCAGGGTCCGCCGACCTCGCCGACCTTGACCACCGAATCGCTATCGACAACTACCTCAAGAGCCGTGGGTATGATGGCAGGTGCCCTTTCCTACCCGCCCGGCCGCCTGCCCGGCCGCTTGCCGCACTCTTACCGGCCGCGCGTCTACGTTCCAGATACGCCCGCAAGACGCGCGACGGATCGGAGTGGCCGTCGGTGCAAATCGGCAATGCCTTGTACTGGCGCCAGGACACTTTCGACTACCTGGAGCATGAGGTCGTACCCTTGTCCAAGGCGAGCCTCCCGCCGCTCCCCCCCACCTACCCCCCGTTTCCCCGACCGTTCGGGCGCCTTCCGTGCAGGTGTTGTCTGACGCCTGTGATGACGAGGCCTCGCGGTTCCACTTTGGTCGTGGGGGTCAAGTCGCCATCGTCGTGGCCCTCCGCCACCGCACGCGCGGATGCCCTCTGATAGCCCTCACGACGCATCTCACCGCCAACTTCCAAGAGCCAGTCACACAGATCGCGCAGGTCGCTACCCGGCTTTGCGCAACTGCCGGCAACCACATGCCCTCCGCCCATCGCCGAAGCGCCATTCCGTCAATTGTCACTCCCCTCTGCGCGCCCGCTGCAGGTGCACGCCGCCTTCGCCGCAGCCTGCGACCTTGCGCGCCGCCACCCAACACCCCTTGGCTTCGACGCGCCCATCATCGCCGGCGCCGACCTCAACTCCCTTCCCGGCTCGGGTGTCTACTCGCTTCTCACCCAAGGGTCCATCGCATCATCCCACCCGCACATGCGCATCCTAGCCGAGCATGCTGAGTTCCCACAGTTCGGTCCGCTCGGCGGTGGGGGAGGCGACCTCCGCCTGCCGCAAGGCTTCCGGTCTGCATACGCCGAGGTGCTGGGCGAGGAGCCCCACTTCACCAACTTCACCGGGCCACCGTGCGGTTTTGTCGGTGCGCAAAGGAGGCAACTCGCGCTCCCCCCCCCCCCTCTCACCTTGCAACGCTGCCGACTGCGGCGCTGCGGCCCCATCAGTCCCCGCCGGTCGGATCCACCCACCTCCTCGTGGCGCTGGGTAGGCACTCTCGACTACATCTTCTGCTCGGCAGGTGTCAAGCCCACGCGCGTGCTAAAACTGCCCTCGGAGGACACGGTGCGCCCGGCAAGCTAGATGGCCCTTCGTGCTCGTGCGGGCCCGCATTGCCCCCTAACCTTTTTGCGAGGTACATTCGCCCACACTGCGAACCCTCTCACGCTCTCGCAGGTGCGCTTAGGGCCATATCTACCATCGGAGCGCTTCCCCTCAGACCATCTCCCGCTGCTGGCGCACTTTGACTTCTGCAATCTCGAGCCGCCAGGTCCGCACCGCATGCGGTGTGTGCCGCCTCGAATAGCGGCCCTTCCCATTGCCACGTCGGGGCCGGCAGCCTCTGCCGGCGCGGCGCCGGCGGTGCTTGCCATGCCACCGACTGCGGCCGAGAAGGGGCTGCTTCCTCTTCCGCCCGGAATTGCCGTGGCCGTGAGCGCTGCCGAGCCCGCGCCCGCCGACGTGATGTCCCCGACCTCCGCCTTCACGAGCGTTGGCGGCTGGTTGCGCGAGAGGCTCACGCTCGACGAGTCGCGCCGGCCGCAGCGCGTGAGATCGCTCGATGCGCCGCAAGACTACAAGGTCACATCGCAGCTCGTTCGGCAGGTGAGCGCGCTCTCCCTTCGCGCCATTTCACCGCCAGCGCACCACGCTGATATTTGAGACCCACCTCCATCTCTCGCGCAGGCCTCGCTGACCAAGCCTCTCCATTTCCCCACGGTGTATGATGACGGGGCTCCGGCGGCGTCGGCGCCCATGGTCGCGTTACCGGCGTCGGTGCCGCCCATCCTACCGGCCGGCGGCCGTAGTCGCAGCCTCGGCCTGGCCGGTGGCGTCTCATCACCGCTCGCGGTGCGCGCGGGCGGAGCTCCGTCGCCGCTTGCCTCAGCCCACCGGGCGCGAGGCCTTCCGGCCGTCTCAGCACCCTCGCCACTCCTGCCGGACGGCGGGCAACCGTCGTCCTGGCCTGCATTGGCGCCAAGTGCGTCGCCGCCTTCGACGAGCTTCCCCCCCGGCTTGTGCCCAGTCTCCGCCGCGCATCACAACCCGCTGCTTTCCGAAGCAAGCGCCCCATCGCCCAAGCGCAAGACTGACGCGCTAAGCTGCAGTTCCGCGGAAGTAAGGCAGACGCGCTCACGCAGCATAGCGTTAGAAGTGGGCGCCGATGGCGGCGCCCGTCACAGTCGAGCGTCGAGCAGCGGCGACGAGGAGTGTCGTGGCGCACCTATTCTTGCCACCCGGGCGGCCGGTGGTGGCCGTGCGCTGAGTAGCGCCAATGGGCACCCCAGCGCGAAGGGCGCGCGCGGCAAGGGTGCGCGCGGCCGCGCGGGCCGCGGTGCGCGTTAAGCGAGAAATGACGACTCATCGGCTATTGATGCGGCAGCAACATGTGCATCGCGCAGCGCGCGCCGACGCGCGGGTCGTCGGCACGGCCCACGCGCGGCGGCTCGGCCGGCGCGCGACGGCCGCAACGCGTGCGCACAAACTTCGCAGCCCAGGCGCTGTCCGGAAGACAATGACGCGGGAAATGGTCGGAATGGTTGGCATCATCGCTGGCGGCGTGCAGCTCCTCGGCGCGCGCTACTCGCACGGCGAGGACTGCATCTATCTCCGCCTTTCACGCGTGAGTCTACCGGCGTAGCGGAGGCGGCGGAGAGGGTGGCGGAGGAGAGCTCGTTCACGAGCTCGTGTGTGACCGTCTTGTTGGGCGCCGTGGCCCGGTACTGCGAGCCTGCAGTGGGTCCCTTACTTGCCGTCATGAGTGATACGAGTGGGAGTTATGATACGCGTGTGCACAACTTCTTGCAGTCACAGGGTGCAACAAAGTGACGCGAGGAAAAAAAATCTTAAAAAACTAGCTGCTACATGCACGAGGCGAGAAGCGCTCAATCACCATCACCCACCGCATGGAAAAGCGTTCAATCACCATCAGCCTACACGTGGAACGCGTTCAATCGCCATCACCCCCACCGCACGAAGCGCTCACAGGCCGCCCCCCTGACCGACAGCGACGTCGACATGATCCTTCCTCCCTCGCCTCCCCACCAAGCACAGAAGCAGGGAAGAGGGAGAGCCCTGTTCCCTGCAGACTACAGACAAGCAGAGCCAGCCCCTGGCTCTGCCGCCTGCCTCAACTGGCTTGCCAGCACAACAAGGACACAAGGACTCCCCATGGTGGGTGGCAGCCATGCTGCCACCCTGTCGCATCCAGAGTATTTTATATACTCTAGGCGGATGCGGTAGGCGACTCCCGAGAGTACCGTTTTAAGTTTGTCGCCGTAGGCGGCCTTGAATTGATTGTGTGCATCGTCGTCGACGTAGAAAATCCATGGGCCCTTTCGGCCCTTATCCATCCCGTCTGGCGTGGCATCTAGGCCTTCCAGCCTGGAGAGTAGGAATTTCATGAATGTTGCCACATCTTCACTTTTAATGTCCTTTTTGTCCTCAGCTAGCTGAGCTAGCTGAATGAAAAAAGGGGTGTCGTCGGGTGCTTCTTCCTCCTCTGGTGGAGGGGTGGCGAATGAAGTGTTGTTGTTAGGAGTCGGCATTGGGTCCGACTGTGGGTCGGCCCGCTTGCGCGACTGTGGCTGTGGTTGTTGGGTTGGTGGCTGCTGAGCTTGCTTGAGTGGCTCTTTCCCCTTGTGTCCGTGCGCGGCTTGCGCATACGATTTGGTTGTGGGATTTGGTTGTTGGTTGGAGGGAGCAAAAAAAAAAATCTTCTTAAAAATCTCCGCTACGTGTGCGACATGAGGCAGTGTGCTTGTGGACCTCCCTACCGCCCACCCTTAACCCCTAACAACCCCCTTCCCCTTCCCCTTCCCCAGTTCCCTCTTTAGCGGAGAAGCTGGTTCCGGGGAGACCGCGCGCGCTGCTTCGGCCAGGGGTTGGAGAGAAGGGGGCGGGAGACTATGGCTTCTCCTTTGCTCCGGCTCGGCTTGAATTCCCTTCTCTTATATCTCCTAGCGTCACTCTTGCCGTCCGTTGGGGTCTCTATTAAGAGAGGTTAAACTACTTTAGGCGATGTTGCGCATATCCAGACCTCCCGCCGCCTGCCGGAGGTCTTCCGATATTTCTAGGTTGAAGTCTTTATCCACCGCGTAGAGGGGGCTTATCATTTTCTTAATATGTTTGTTGCTCGGGGCGTGTAGCCCCATATTCTCTCGTTGTTGCTTTAGTCGCTGAAAGAATCCGACTTTCGCCGTTACTAGTAAGTGGTACCTCGCAAGGATCGCTCTCAAGATCGACTTAGCGGACCTCCCGTCCGCGTTACCGTATTGTATGTTATAGAAGTCCGTTAGGATATACCTCCATGCCAGGATACCTAAGTATCCCGAGGAGGGGTGCGGTCTATCCACTTGATAGCAGAAAAGGCGCTGGGCTACTTCAGATCCCGGCCTAAGGTTAATCCCTAAAAGTCCCTCTATGAATTCGAAAACGGGCTCCGTCGCGATACAGGAGGCTAAATGCGTGGAGCTCTCGGGTGCTATGCCGCAAAAGCGACATGTTGGATCGTCAGCAAAACGATTCGCTGTAGCTATTCTCCTGTGTAAAACGTGTTTGAAGTGCATATAGGAGTCCCTTGGTGTCAGAAAGTTATACTTGTATAGTTGCGATACTTGTTTCCACTTCCCCGAGAGGACAGGTAACCTCTTTTCCCATCTTAGTGTGGATTTTTGTGCCTTCGGTTTCCTCATAGCGAGGAACGCTTTAGTCAAGGCCTTGACGTTTATCTCTTCTAGCGTTTTATGCGTGCCTTTGAGTGTGTATTCCTGAGGTATCGGATACGCCGTATCCGCTGGCCCGTCGTACGCTCGTCCCCACTTCAGCGGAGTGTATAGCTCGTTGGGTATTAGCTGCGGGCTGATCCGTTCGTAGATATGGGGTTCTCCCATTACATTGAGCTTAACTTCGTGGTAGTCGCCCTTCCGGTTCAAATAGTAGTTATGATCTTTGTCCACAAGAAGGTCTCCTAGATCGTGTGCGTCTGGATCTTCTTGCGGGGCTAGTTCGTGCTCCTCCGGAGCGGGGGGCGGGGTTGTCGCATGCTTTCTAAGAAGGTCCATATAGTTAGCGGTGGCTTCTAGAAGCCTTGCTCTAGACCATTCGGCTATCTTCTCCCACGACTTGAGAAGTGGGCCTATCGATATGTATTTGCCTTGGTTGGAGGGAGCAAAAGCTCCAAGAATTGATTGTTGTGTCATGTGCCCGCCCCCGAGGGGTGCACAGATGGTAGGAGTTGTCACCATGGGGGTAGCAGGAGAGCTGCCACACCCCATGGGGAGTCCTTGAGTTGGTGGCTGCACGGCGGCGGTGGTGTACTGAGTCTGGCTCTGGTTGTGCTGGTCTGCAGGGAACAGGGCTTTGCCTGTTCCCTGCTTCTGTGGCTGCCTGGGAGGCGAGGATGGCGGCGCCATCTCGACGTCGTTGTCGGGCGCTGCGGAGGCCTGCGAGCGCTTCGGCTCCGGCGGCTTGGGGCGGCCCCGTTGGGGCGTCGTGGCGGCGGGGGGCTGGGAGAGGGGAGCGGTCGGCGCGCGCTCCATCGCTAAAACTATAGCAATAGTTTAAGGAGGTCGCCACGTATATAGTCTTTCGCATCTTAGACCCGGTCAAGGCATACAAGACTAAGACTCGCCATCTGGCTAGCGGCAACAAGGGAGGGGGGCGGTGCGCGCTCCATGACCCTATCAGTTTTCTGATAGTTGAGCCTATCTTTTTAAAGATAGCGTTGACACCCACCGGCAAAGAAAACGGCCGTCGCGGATTCTTTTACAAAAAGCGGACGAGAGGAGCGGCCAGAAGCCCCAACAACGCAAGACACAGGTAGGCCTGCCCGGAAACCTCTATGAACCGGCGCCCATGGTAGTGCACTAGGGCCGGACGCCGGAAAAACCGAAAACAAAGGAATGAAGGGGGGGAGGGGAGGAGATGGAAAGAAGAGACATGAGGGCGATGTCGGTAGGGAGGTAATAGATACCGGGCCCATAGTAGGCGTTTCGCCCCGAATCTTCGGATCGTTTCTTCAAACTCTCTCAACACATCTCTGTGTCGTCTGGTACTAATTGCCCATGCTTGGTACTTGCAGTAGCAATCGAGAGCGCGACCACTGAGAATCAGCGGCAATAATGAGAGATGCAAGGAAAAGAGTACACCATGATGGCGACAACTATCAGGGAGAGAGTGACAATCTCAATTGCTCCTTGTACCTATGCCGACACCGCATCACGCTCGACATGAGCAGGAACGGCTCGGCAAGTGAGGTCACCGAGCTCCTTGATTGGCAAGCATAGCAAGATGGAGAGGCTTAAATGCAAAGATCGCATGCCAACCGCAATCCCCGCCTTGCAGGTCGTGCGATCGGGGTGGTTATCCAAGGCGGCTTGTGACGCATCTAGTAATCATGTGTCAAGGTAGACAAGATAAAGCAGCGGAACGAATACATCAACCGGCACTTCCGCGATGTGATGTGTCGGAAAAAGAGCTGACGGTTGCGTCGCATGCCCGTCCTCGTCAAGGCCAAATCGTACTACCCTGTCCTGGGCGAGTAAAACGTGGACCTGATATGGCGGCCCGACCAGAGTGCTGCGAGCCCCAACGCAATGGCAAGGACTAGCGGACTGCATAGTCCACCCGCAATGCAGAGGGGCATTCATCGCGAGCTAGCGACGCGCGGATTCATGGCACGAAAGGTTACCATCCGTCATGCAGCATCACGGCTCCAGCCCGCCGGCAAAATCATCGGCCGGCACGCGTGTAATGGGCCGTTCAGCACGCGTACCAGTCGGGGAGGCAGGGCGCGTCGGGCTTGGAAGAGGTGAGTCCATCTGCGAATTCCCAAATGCTTCGGTCTGATGCACGTGGCCGTAACCGCCGTCTTCCACCGCGACAAAGAGCCGCTGGAGCACAAGGTAGAGAATCGGGACGAAGCAGCCGCCCAAGATGAGCATGACGGCCGCAAGGAGCGCAAGCGCCCGCGCCCCACCGCGAGGGGGTAGCCACCGGCGGATTGCAGAGGCAGTGGTCGCGGTGACATTGCGCACCGCGTCGCGAGTGGAGTGGGCGGCTCCAGCAAGGCTGCCGGCCACACCTTGCCACGTTGCTCTCAGCTCAGGCGGGCTCGAAGGCGGGCTGGGAGGGGGTGACGGAATCGGCGGCGCGGGCGGCGGCGCAGGAGGCGCAGGAGGCGGTGGGGGACGACGTGGAGGCGGCGGCGGTGTGGGCGGCGATGGTGGCGGGAGAGGTGGCGCGCACGCCGATAGGCCAAAGCCGCCACTCAGGTGCGATGAGACGTGCCCAGAGTACAATGCTCCGCAGTCATGCGGCACAAACGCCAAACGCCGCCGGTCAAGGTCGAAAATCACCTATGGCAGCCCGGCAGCCAGGGCGATGAGGGAGAGCAGCATGCACTGGGCGCGCAACAACACCTTGGAGTACAGAAAGAGCCCGGCCGGGAATGCCGGGTAGGGCCACGCGGCGATGCGATGCCGCGCACCTCGTGCCCGCGCATCGCCGCGGCTCCGATAACGATTCCAGGCTGCCGGTTGTTGAAAACGCCGAGGCAATGCACGCCAGGCCGATCTTCGTAGAGATACTGCTCCGCGGAAATGGTCATTTCGTAACGGTCCGTGGGGGTCGTGGTGCTGGCACAGGGAGGCACCGGGCCGTCCGCAAGCGGATGGGCCGTTGGCGCTGGCACAGAGAAAATGATGGATAGGTTGGCGAAGCCGCGCAATTCTGGAACGCTCATCGCATAGCAGAAGTCATCGGGCAGCCGTCCACGCATCGCTCGACCCGCACACGTGCCCCACGGGCAACGCGATTGGAAGAGCGCAAGTGTTCGCTAAGCGGGAGTGCAACAGCGGCGGCGTATGAGCGCGCGGCCAGCGACCTGGTGGTGGGTGGACTGGAGCGGTGAGGCGGTCGGCACGGCTGCTCGTACGAGCAGCATAGTCCCACGGGCCCCGTCGCACCTGGTACGCAGTGGGTGGTAGGTAGAGGAAAGTTGTCCCGCTGTCGACGATGGAGTGCGCATAATCTGAAGGTGGACGGTTGAGGGAGACGCCGTCCACCTGCTCGTGATGCGCATGAAAATCAGCGGGAGCGGGTTGGAGGCGTGCAAGGAGAGACTAGGTGAGGGGTTTGCTTCACCTTGAAGTCGATCGGTGCAACGCTGTAGTCGCCAGCCGGCCCGACGGTGGGTACCCACCGTGGGCTCGCTTGCGGCGTGCGTCCGCCACAGCTTGCTTCGGCTAAGGCGCTCGAGGTCGCGCCGTACGACAGCCGCCAATCGAGCTCAGCCGTGATGGCACCTCCCATGACGAGGGCGCCTGCAGTGGCCTCGAGGCAGAGCGAGAAGGTGGACGGCGAGCCCGTTGCGGCGGACAGTGCTGAGAGTAGCGTGCCGTGGTACCTTCGCACGGGCGTGGCAATCCGTGGACACGGGCGCTCGAGTGGCGAGCGCGAGGAGCGAAGCGCGAGGGGGAAAGCACGAGGAGCGCTTCGCGAGGAGCGGTAGCGTACTTCGAGCCGCGCGCGCCGCGCGAAAAGCCAGCGATGCCGTCAGCCTTTTGCGTCCTGAAGAGACCCGACTCATATTGTTGGCAACCAAAGACTGTGCGGGCAGTGAGGCTCGCCTTGTTGCCGTCGCGCGAGTAGTGAAACTGACGCAGAAACCCACATAGGCGGGGGTGGGAGCGGTATCGCTTGGCGGGCGGCGGCGGGCGGCGCGCAGTGGTGTGGGCGAAGCCCTTCTCACCACGTCTTCGACAAAACTGCCCCCAACCGACGATCCCTCCGTATAGGAGACGGAGTAGGTGCACCTGGATGAGGATGGTGCCGTAGCCAAGAAAGGCGGTTAGGATGGTGGGCTTTGTAGTTGTCTGCAAAAAGCAAAGCTTCCCACTGGCGCTAGGCAAGGAGAAGCACGAGTGAGAACGCGAGGCGGTCAACCAAGCGATGCGGAGGCGCGTACAATAGCACTGCGCCAGTGGTGACGGGGTAGGAAGGAAATCTCGCGAGATACGCACAGCACTCCCTCTAGCCCTCGCACCTGCCCGCG
This sequence comes from Isochrysis galbana, assembly GCA_018136815.1. Classification (NCBI taxonomy): domain Eukaryota; phylum Haptophyta; order Isochrysidales; family Isochrysidaceae; genus Isochrysis; species Isochrysis galbana. Next base: position 27,458 of record JADDIW010000017.1, read on the forward strand.
TCACATTCTTCGCAGCTGCTACTGCAGCCCAGCCATTTGGCCGAGCTGGACTCGCTCGGTGAGTACGGCCTGCGACCCGAGTGTGCACCGCACCGGCTGCCGCACCCTTCGCACGCGAGGCCAGAGATTCCTGAGCCTGTGTCAACAATAATCGAAAAGGCGCGCGCGGGCGTGCCAACGCAGACGTCGGCCGCAAAATAGCCGTGCGAGCGTAGGTCACCTGCCAGTCGCACTGAGAGCCGCCGCCAGCTGCTAGTGCTGTTCGGGGAGGCAGCAACGGTAGCTGGCACCCACCGCAGCGCGATTGTTGTGGGCGGAGAGGGCGGGCCATCTCGGTTCTCGTGAAGCCTGCGGCGGCTTCTGTCGTGCACGGCAAGCCCGACCGGCGGAGAAGCTCGATCGAGGTCGACGTTCCCATCTCCCATGACATTCCCGCGCCCCTCAGCCCAATAGTACAGGGGCAATGTCTCTCGCGACTCCAAGGCCGGGCTGTTACGAAGATCAGCTGGCTGTACGGGCCAGGGGCGCGCCAACGAGAGTCCAGCGCTGTTTGATGGTTGAGAGAGGCCCCCCGCCCACACTGGTGGAATGAAGAGGAATATTAGCAGCGAGAGCAGGGCGCCGGGGCGGATCGGCGTGGTACGCATGTTGGGCCAGGGATGGCAGCAATGCGAAACAAAACGTAAGGTCAGGAGGCTCGAGGACGGGCCTAAGGGTAGACTGCGACCCTCAAATGGTAGTATAGACGCAAGAGCGACCACCGATCTCACACGGCACGCGGATCGCACGGCGGCCACACGGATCTTGAAGATGAGCAAGGAGATGGCGGAGAGCGTGGTCAGAAGAGGGACCATCGAGAGAAGAGAGGGGATAGAGAGCGCGGCGAGGGTAGGGAGTCGAGGGAGTCGAGGGAGTCGAGGGAGTCGAAAGAGTTCCGAGAGCCAAGAGGGCCGAGAGAGCCGAGAAGGCCGAGAGAGCCGAGAAGGCCTCGAGAGAAGAAGGGCCTCTGCCTCTCCCATTCCCCATCGCCTCGACAGTCCGGAGTCCGCGGCCGCCCACGGCCCGCACGGCTTCCCCGCCCCCTGACGCCTAGGCGGCCCAGGCGCCTGAGGATGCCCAGGAGGCCCCCATAGTAGCCCTGGAGGCCCACAGGACGGCGCGCCGTGCTCCATCGTCGCCCTCTCTCCCTCTCCTCTCCTCTCTCTCCCTTCTCTCTCTCTTCTCTCTCTCTCTTCTTCTTCTCTCTCTCTTCTCTCTCTTACTTCTTCTTCTCTCTCTCCCTCTCCTCTCCTCTCTCTCCCTTCTCTCTCTCTTCTCTCTCTCTCTTCTTCTTCTCTCTCTCTTCTCTCTCTTACTTCTTCTTCTCTCTCTCCCTCTCCTCTCCTCTCTCTCCCTTCTCTCTCTCTTCTCTCTCTCTCTTCTTCTTCTCTCTCTCTTCTCTCTCTTACTTCTTCTTCTCTCTCTCCCTCTCCTCTCCTCTCTCTCCCTTCTCTCTCTCTTCTCTCTCTCTTTTCTTCTTCTCTCTCTCCCTTTTCTCTCTTCTCTCTCCTTTTTCTCTCTTCTCTCTCTCTCTTCTTCTCCTCTCTCTCCCTCTCCTCTCCTCTCTCTCCCTTCTCTCTCTCTCTTCTCTCTCTCTCTTCTTCTTCTCTCTTCCCTCGCTCTTCTTCTTCTTCCTCCTCTCTCTCTTCTCTTTCTCCCTTCTCTCTCTCTTCTCTCTCTCCCTTTCCTCTCCTCGCTCTCTCTCTCTTTTCTCTCCTCTCTCTCCCTCTCCTCTCCTCTCTCTCCCTTGTTCCTCTCTCTTCTCTCTCTCTCTTCTTCTTTTCTCTGTCTCTTCTTCTCCTCTCTCTCCCTTTTCTCTCTTCTCTCTCTCTCTTCTTCTTCTCTCTTCTCTCTCTCTCTTCTTCTTCTTCTTCTTCTCTCTCTCTTCTTCTCCTCTCTCCCTCCCCCTTCTTCTTCTCTCTTCTCACTCTCTCTTTTTCTTCTTCTTCTCCCACTCCATTCTTCTTCTTCTCCTCCTCTCTCTCCTCTCTCTCTCTCCTCCCCGCCGTCCCTCTCTCCCCTGCCGTCAGTCTATTTATACCTCCGTATATTTATAGCCACCCCCCCTGGGGTGGGGCGGTGGCACCCGCCGTAGAGAGTAGAAAGTAGAGAGGCAGATAGTAGATAGAGGCCCAAGGGGTGCTGCTGTGGGAGCTTGAAATGGTCAGTCATCGACCTGGATGGGAAATACGGTGCTGGGGCCTGCAAATACAGCCAAATACACATGTATTTGGCCTCCGGCCATATGCATTTCAAATACATAACTATCGTTAAAACGATAGGGTCATGGAGCGCGCGCCGCCACCCGCTCTCGCTGCCGCTGCCCTCGCCATGATGGACGAAGAGCCCATGGACACGCCGCTGTCGCCGAAGCGACTGCGCCAGGACGACCCCCCCAGTCAGGTGGGCACAGGAGCCGGCGGGCCGCGCCCACGCATCACCACGAACGCCACGAACAAAGCCGCCATGCTGGCAGCAAACAGCAAGCAACACACCTACAACACAACCCACAGCCACACCACCCACACCTCACCAGAGGGACGCTCCAACAAGGGAGGCCTCCGGGCCCGGCCCTTACACAGCCGCGATACCGCCCTCGCGCTCCGGCGCGAGGGGCTGGCCCGGCATCATCACAGGCAGAACCCCAATGGGGAGATGCCGCATCAAAAAAGCAAACAAGGAAAAGATCCATGAGCACACTAAGGCCCCCAGCTGTCGCATTCATCCTAGATGATGCGATTTCTAGGCTCTTATTTCCAGGTCCTTCGTCGTGCGGCCACACGGTGAAGCTCAGGTACATCTAGGTTGGTAGGGTTCGTCCCTAGCGATCTAGAATTCGGGTTCTCGTTTCGTTCCTTCTAGCCTGTTTGTCAGGTCTAGATTCCAGGTTTCCTCCTTTCGGGTAATCTTGACCCAAAGGAGCCAGGTCGCCTGTCACTCGCTGCGCGCTTGTCTCAGGCTCTCAGGTTACCTTGTGAAGGCTTGTTTAGCTTCTTGCAAGGCTTGTCGTTTCTTGTTGGGTTCCGGTTCTTTCTTGGGACCTGCTCACTTTCGTTGTCGTCCAGGCCTGTTCTTCGTAGGTTCTGCTTGGCCTGGTTAGGGTTTCGTTGCCTTCCCGCGTTTGGCGTTGGCGTTCGGAAATTTCCTCTCACATTCCCTAGGTCCGCTACCCTTGGCTTGTAGGTCCTTGCTTCTTTCTTCTCGGTCAAGGTTTTGGCGAGCAAGTCGGTTGCTCTATCCGCTCGAGATTTGAGGTTTAATTTGCTATCTCCCCTTGGAGACCGGTGTAGGTTCGCTTCCTAGGTGAGGGAATCTTTCCCCTTGATGCAAGTTACATGCAAGCCCTTGGCCCCTTTGGTGTTTCTTCCCCTTGGTTGCTACTCAGAAGCGTCTAGAAGGTTCACGCTCAACGGCAAGATTTATTCGGTCGTGAAGATATCTCGTCGCGATCTGTATCCAAAGTGATCGCCGTGGTCGCGCGACAGGACGCTCCCCTTCGGACTCTCCGCTACGTGGGAAGTTACAACGGAGACACGCTCCGGCCGTCGCTGTGGAGTCTCTCTCTCTCTCGCTCTCTCTCTCCGTCTCTCGCGACGTGTTTGAGTTATCGGTGATTTGGGGTCGCGGTTGCTTGATAATTTGCTTTGTTTGGGTGAATGATTCCGGTGTGTTCGTGAGTCGGTGTATCCTGTTGTTCTCAGCTTCGTTGTCCGTCGTTGTTCGCTGCGTCGCTGCACTCAAGCAGCCTAGGCTCCCTCCCTGAGGGAAGAGTTCTTTGTAGGTCTAACAATCTCTTACTATCCAACACACTAGGGCCGCTAGGAGCACCTCACCGCCCCACAGCCCTTCGTTCGCCGTTTGTTCCCAGTCCAGACACCCAAATGGGGATGCCCGACCCCATCCAGAATTTCATTCACCCGACTCCCGGCGGGGAGGAGGGCCAAGGCGCCGCGCTAACCGCCGGTGCCGCTCGCGACGGAGTGGCCCAGAGCCCTCCGGCTCCGCTCGACTCGACACCAGCAAGGGGGAGAGGAGACAAAGGAGAGGCGGCACAGGAGAGAGGCCCTCCAGTGACGCCCAGGGACGGGCAGACAATCGCGTCGCATGCGCGCGAGGGACGCACGTGACACCGGCCCAAGAGGCCCAACACCATGACCACCAACACCAGGAAGGGCCAACACAGAAAAAAAAAAATCTTCTTAAAAATCCCCGCTACACTAGCGGCTTGCGGCAGCGTGCTTGTGTACCTCCCTACTACCCAACCTTTACCCCTAACAACCCCCTCCCCCTTCCCCAGTTCCCTCTTTTGCGGAGAAGCTGGTTCCAGGGAGGCCGCGCGCGCTGCTTCGGCCAGGGGTTGGAGAGAAACTCGTCCATTGATCTAGTTTCGTCCTGGGTTTCCCTCCCTTAACTATACCGCAGGACCTTTATTGATATCCGCCGTGGCTTCTACTAAAGAGATTTAGCTATCTTAGATCTTAGTTAGTTGATATTCCGTACGTCCAGACCTCTTGCCGCCTGCAAGAGGTCTTCCGATGTTCCTAGGTTGAAATCCTTATCCACAGTGTAAAGAGGGCTTATCATTTTCCGAATGTGTTTGTTACTCGGGGCGTGTAGCCCCATGTTCTCGCGTTGTTTTTTAAGCCTTTGAAAGCACCCGACCTTCGCCGTTACTAATAGGTGGTATCTCGTGAGGATTGCTTTTAAGATCGATCTAACGGACCTACCGTCCGCGTTGCCATACTGAATATTGTAAAAGTCTGTGAGGATGTATCTCCACGCCAGGATACCTAGGTATCCCGAGGAGGGATGCGGTCTGTCTACCTGGTAGCAAAAGAGACGTTGGGCCGTCTCGGAGCCCGGCCGAAGATTCATCCCCAGAAGTCCTTCTATGAACTCGAAAATGGGCTCCGTCGCTATACACGAGGCTATATGGGTGGAGCTCTCGGGGGCTATACCGCAAAAGCGGCACGTCGGGTCGTCAGCGAACCGATTCGCCGTAGCTATCCTCCTATGTAGGACGTGTTTGAAGTGCATGTGAGAGTCCCTTGGCGTCAGAAAGTTGTATTTGTACAGTTGCGATATTTGTTTCCATTTCCCGGAGAGGGCCGGTAGTCGCTTTTCCCACCTCAACGTGGACTTTTGAGTCTTCGTTTTCCTCAGAGCGAGGAACGCCTTGGTCAGCGTCTTGACATTTATATCTTCTAGTGTTTTCCGAGTTCCTTCGAAAGTGTATTCTTGAGGTATGGGATACGCCATTTCGGCCGGCCCATCATACGCTCGTCCCCACTTCAGCGGGGTGTATAGTTCGCCCGGTATTGATTGCGGGTTAATCCGCTCGTGGATGTGGGGTTCTCACATTACATTTAATTTAACCTCGTGATAGTCGCCGCCACGGCGTATATAGTAATTAAGCTCCTTGTCTACTAGAATGTCTCCTAAGTCATGCGCGTCCGGGTCCTCCTGGGGGGCTAAGTCTTGTTCCTCCGCGGTAGAAGGGGCGCAACGAAGACTACCGCCGGTAGCTTTAAAGACAACGACTTCGCAGTGTTGGAACTACGTCACATTAGCATCCTAGAATTATTCATTGTGCCTAGACACCTAAAACAGTCGCTATCTAATACATCCCCAGCTTGAAACCGAAAAACTCGAACGCGAAAAGCGATATTTTTGTATACGAATGTTGAAGACTACGGTTATTGACGTTCAACGACCTACGGGCAGATTCACACAAACACACTCACAGGGCACCTAAGACGCTCGACCCAGTGGATTGGGGCCCTACTCAGCATTCCCTACTACTTTGCCGCAGGGATCTACCCGCGAGCGACGAAATCACGCTCGCTATGGCCTACTGATGTCGGGCCCCAGAGGCCCTTTCGAGTGCTGGCAACGCGACCTGCAGTGGGGGGACATGGCGCCCGCGCGCGGGTGCTTCCGCGGCGCCCGCGGCCACCTTAGACCAGAATCCGAGGCCTGACGCCAAAAAAGAGCCCTCACAAAGAATTGATGCCCCCCCACACCAGCTGGCGTGCTGACGAAGGCGTGTCGTACAGCGAGAGGCCAGCATTTCCCGGCCCCTGGACGATCGCCAACGCGATGGGCCCCACCTGGACGGCGATGGGAGTAGGCAGCGCACCCATGCCGGTGCAGGCCCGGCCATCTCGACCCCTCTGGCCTGCCTTCCAGAGGAGCCCTGGCCGGTGGCCCATCGGACACCCCTCTCCGAGGCGCCATCGCAGTGGACCGAAGTCCGAAGAAGCCCTCTTCACAGTCGATTTGAGCAAAGGAGAAACCGGGCGTTCACGCGAGAATCAAGTGTTTTATTTTCGTTGATCCTATCATTAAAATACGTTTGTTTTGACCTCTATTATCACGGTCATACTGTCATATAGGCTTGATATGACCGTTGTTCGCTCACATAACATCGCACGCGCCATGCTACGCACAAACATCACAAGTATGTGACGCTCGACGCCATTGATGCGACATTTTGATCCATCGGAAGTGCGGCAGCGGCAAATCACCGTCGCCGTCGCCGTCAACGCAGACCCAGACGCTGAAGGTGATCACGCACACGCGCACACTCGCAACGTCATTACAGGGCGTACAATCTGGCACACAACCAGCGGGATTGTAATGTGCGCTGCAACTACGCTTGGTGCCGCCGCGACCCGATCGCTTGGGGTCTCCGCGAGGGTACCAATTTGTTTGGGAATCGCTCGGCGCTCGCCAGGCGCCCGAGCACTTGCTGACCCCACGGCTGTCACGCGCTGTTTAGTGGGTTGTCAGGACAAACCTGGGCACCCAAAGCAGGGAGATGATAGGGGAGACTCTGGGGGGAGGGGGGATCGTGTAGAAGTTGGAAGAGAGGGGGTCCTGTAGAAGTAGAGTTAGAAGAGGGTGGGTCGTGTAGAAGTTAGAAGAGGGTGGGTCGTGTAGAAGTTAGGAGAGGGTGGGTCGTGTAGAAGTTAGAAGAGGGGGGATCTGTAGAAGTTAGGAGAGGGTGGGTCGTGTAGAAGTTAGAAGAGGGGGGATCGTGTAGAAGTTAGAAGAGGGTGGGTCGCGTAGAAGTTAGAAGAGGGGGGATCGTGTAGAAGTTAGAAGAGGATGTCCCGTAGAAGTTAGAAGAGGCGGGCGGCGAGAAGCGGCCGGCGGGCGGAGAGAGAGAGAGAGAAGAGAGGAGAGAGTGCAGACCGAGCGCCGCACGGCCCCGCGGTCGACCCCCTCGTTCAATGAATAAAACACCCGAAACGCTATAACTCATCCGTGGGAGAGCGTGGTAGGTGCGCGGTCCCTGAATCCTTTGCCCCTCGCGGTTTGACCCCTACAGAACGTGAGTTAACGTTCTGTTTACGTGAACAAACTCGCCGGACCAGGTGGGGAGAGTGAGGAGGAGCGGAGAGCGGGGATCGCCGTCTCTCTCTCTCTCTCTCTCGATGTCGAAAGGGCTCGAGAAGCAACTCTTGTGGGTGGCTTGGGTGCGGGCGAAAGGGGCGGTGGCGGTGGCGGTAGGCGGTGGCGGTGGGCGGTGGTCGGCGGAGGGGGGAGTTGGTGTCTGGGAGGGAGGGGACGTGGGGAGGGGGGAAGAGAGAGGAAGTGAGAGAGAAAGCGAGAGAGAGAGAATAAGCGAGAAAGAGAGAGGGGGAGGGAGAGAACTCGAGAGAGGGAGGGGGGGTGGAGAAGTAGAGGCGGAGGGAAGTTGAGGGGGAGGGGGGAAGGAGAGGGGGTGAGGAGAGGGCGGGCGGGAGAGGGAGAGGGGCGAGAGGCAGGGGGCGGGTCAGCAGCCGCCAAGTCAAGCTCTTGCACCGTGGACCCCTCCTCTAGCACCACCACGCGGGCTCCTCTCTCTCTCCTCTCTCTCCTCAACGCGGGAGGGATTACAAATCAGGAGTAGAAGGGAGGAGAGCGCGAGGGATGAAGCTGTGCGGCAGGCAGCCAAAGCAGAGCTAGGAAGAGGGGAAGGGCGGGAAGGAGGAGGAAGAGGGAGTGTGGGTGGAGTTGGCGACCGCCAGAGCCAGCCTCCCCCATCGTGTCCAGCGGTCCGATGCATCTGTCCGTCTCCCCCTTGGCCCCTTCTTCCCCCCTCCCGCCACCACCACTGGACGCCATCCCCGCAAACCTCTTTTCCCTCTGTCCGCAGCAACCTCAAGTTCACCGCCAAACAACTGAATCGACTTTCTGTCAAGTGCCTAAAAGAAGAGAAGGCGAGAGGCCTGCTCGTGCATCTGGCGCCCCGCCTCGGCCGCTCTCGCACCGGTCGCGCTCCCTTCCCTCGTCTTTACCGTCCTAGCCATCCTAGTCTGCCCCCTCACTCGCGCGCGCAGGAGGAAAAGAACAAGATCAAGAGAGCCCTCGAAAAGGACAACAACGATGGGGCGCGCATCCACGCGCAAAATGCCATCCGCAACAAGTGCGCCGCCTCCGCCCCGGCCTCTGCGCGCCGCACTCCGACTCACGGATGTGCTGACATCCACCCTCAGGAACAACGCGCAGAATTACCTGCGACTCTCCTCGCGCGTCGACGCCGTTGCCTCGCGCCTTGAGGGCGCCATCAAGATGCAGCAGGTGCGAGGTGGACGGAGAGGGTTTGGATGGGAATGCCGCGCACGTGGGCGGGCGTCAGGCGCGCGAGGCGGCCGCCGCTCGTGCTGCCAGTCGCGCCGGCCCCCGGCTGCCTCAAAGATGTGCTGCCCGGCTGTCCCAGGTGACCAAGTCGATGGGTTCCGTCGTCAAGGGAATGGACAAGGTGCTCGCGTCGATGAATGTGGAGGCCATCTCCAAGGTGTGGGAGCCGCTACGCGCGCGGCTCTGAGAGCCGCCAGGCCGCACGCCGCTCCCCATCGGCGCGCGGCCACTTGACCCGGGGTTCTACGCCGCGCACGCAGGTGATGGACCAATTCGAGAGCTCATTCGAAGATATGGACGTCCGATCCGAGTGCGCAGCCTTCCCGCGTACTCGCCGCCCGGGCGATGCCACATCCCTGAACCGTCCTCCTGACGGCGATCGCGCACCCTTCGCCCGGCTAACCTCAACCCCGCAGGTACGTGGAACAAGCGATGAACTCCTCGACTACGGCGGCCATGCCCGAGGAGGAGGTCGACACTCTTATGCAGATGGTACGCGTTCACGCCGTGCTTGATGTGCTTGCTCGCACGCATGAACGCGTCCCTGCCCCACTGAGCGCGCGCGGGCCGTCCACCTCGCGCACCGTCGCGCATGTTCAGGTGGCGGACGAGCACGGGCTGAAGATGGCCGAGAACTTCTCCGCAACCGCTCCCGGCGCCGTCGCGCAGCAAGATGGCGCTACCACAGCACAGCCCGTGGCCGCCGCCGCGGACGCTGGAGGCGGTACTGTTGGGGGCGGGGGCGGCGCAACTCGGGGGACGTCGCTCGAGGACGACTTGGAAGAGAGGCTTCGCAGGTTGCGGAGCTGAGTGCGACGACGCCTACGAGGCGCCCCTTCCCCCCCACTCCCTTTTGGGTGGCCGTGCTGACCCCATGCATTCTCAGTGTGGAGATGCGGCGACATCAGCCTTGGAGCGCAACGGTGGTGGAACGAGTCACTGCAACTTGCGCAAGCCCGGGTGACATCATGCTCGCGCACTTCGCAGCTGCAGCAGCCGGCGTGCAGGTGGAGCGCGCATGCACATGAGTGCGACCAACTTCCTGAATTGTCACGGGCCACCTTGTGTGTGACGCTAAGCCACTATTGTATTTGTTTCATTACAAGTCGGTGTCGTGCTGTTTTTAGGGGTAGGGCGGTCAAACAATGATTTATAACTACTAACATGAGGGGGGGGCTGCACTTTTTGACCCTTCTCCGAAGCCCAAGAAAAACCTCCTGGGGGGCTTACTTGCCTCCACAAAAATTATAGAGGGAAATGGTGGGTTTTACGCCGCCCCCCTCCCCGCTCGCGTGTCGCATCCAGAGTATTTCATATACTCTAGGCGGATGCGGTGCTTAGGTGTCGTTCCGTCAAGTGTGGGACATCAGTCGAATAGAGCGATCGAATGTCCACATTGGATAGAGCAGTATTTTAAAATTAAATGTAGACTAGCATAACAACATTTTCTCTCTGCTTCCCCCCGCGGTGCATGTTCCCCCCGGGGGGACGCCGCACGTGCGCCGCCGTCGCCCCACTCTCTTGCGCTCTCGCTCCCACCGGCTGGCAGGCTGCCCTGCGTCTCACTTGGGCTCGGCAAGAGTGCGCCACCGCTCTCCCTTCGTTGAGCTCTCGCCTTGGCGTGGGCGCTCTTCCCGATCTCGATCCGCCTCTACCCTCTCTCGATCGGCCCCGCCGCCTCACGGCGGCGGACCGCATTGCCGCCTATCGTCGACACCACCTAGGCCTGGTGCCCAGGTCATCTCGTCGGTCCATCGGCCCCTAGCCGTCTGTCGTCTGTCGTTCTTCGTTCGTCGCTCTCGTCCTCGTTCTCGTTCCCGTTCTCGTCCCTCGTTCTCAACACTACCTCAATACCAAACCTCTCCAATCCCTCAGCCCCAGCCTATCCATCCCGATCCGCCCAGCCATGTCCGCTCCGTCGTCGCGCTCGCCCTCGCCCAAGCCCGTCCTCCCGCCTTTCTCTGCTGAGGAGGTGGTCCAGCCCGTCATTGGCCACTCCCCAACTTCCGCCGCGCCTCTCGCCGCTTCCCTTCCGTTCCCTCCGTTCCCATCCGAGGCAGTGGTAACCTCGGATCCGTCATGCTGCCACCCCCACTGTGGCCACTCCTACCATCAGTGCACCCCTAGTGGGCGGGCACTTCACTCAACAAACAATTCAAGGAGCCTTCTAGGCATCCAATCATCCAATCCCCCTCCAACAACCCAACGCTCATACGCGGAGGCAGCTCAACCGGCCCTAGAAGGGAAGAACCCCATGGGGCCCCTTGTCCCTTGTCTTGTCGCCCAGAGGAGGTAGGTAGCTACCGTTTTGTTGGTGTTGCTCCATGCCTCTTCAACGGCGTCGTCTGGTGTCTCTGGTGGTATGTCACTCCTCCATTGGTGTGAGACAACAGACAACTTTCCTGGTATCTTGCGAGTCGAAGAGCTCGCTGCTCATCTTTACATCGTATGTGCATGAGCAGCTCGCCTTATGCTTTATAGCCGGCCACTTCGTTACTAACACTAACTAAGGGTAAGGCTTATAACAGGACAACATATTCGAAAGAGTCAAACGTTTGATAAAAATTTAGATGCCCAACCCTCAAATTTTGACAACTAAATATGGGCCCTACTAGAACGAAACTTATACGTCATCCCAGAATCTTCGAATGTTTTTTTCGAGGTGGGTAAGAAACAAGGACGGGGGACCTAGGGACTGCGCGGGGAAATGGGGGGGGGGGGGGGGGTCTCTTCCCCGCGTTAAACTGGTGATTAGGTTAGCTCGGCGCGGTGGCCCTCGGGGGATACCGAAAGGGGGAGGCGTGCCTTCGGCCGAAACGGACCTTCGGGGGATCCCGTCGGGCGAGAGAGGGAAGCTGGCCCTCTCGGGCGCGGGGACGGACTCCCCCTACCCGCAACACTGCCCCAGCCGCGGGCGCCGCGTGAAAGAAGGGGAGGGGCACGTGAAGAAAGACGACCGGGGATCGGCAACCATGCGGGCTGCCGGGCGGGAGCGAGCATCGGAGCGACTGCCGCAGGGCTGCCAGGAAGGAGGGTGGCGACGAAACGACCGCTGTGGCGGCCAGGGCGCCGGGGGTTACTGGCGCATAAGGCCGGGGCGGGAGGGGTCGCGGGGCGTCGCGGATGTCGTGGCGTATTTGCGCCTTCACGAACACGAGGGAATCAGAGAGGACGGCTCCCCTCGAGGCGAGGGAGTAGAGGAGAGGGGTGGCGCTGGCGGCGACGCAAGTGGTGACGGTGTACGTGGCGACGAAGGTGGCGACGGTGAGGGAGCAAGAGGAGGCGTCGGCGGCGGGTGGGCCGGCGGCGGATGCGCCGGCGGCGGGTGGGCCGGCGGCGGATGCGCCGGCGGCGGGTGGGCCGGCGGCGGATGCGCCGGCGGCGGGTGGGCCGGCGGCGGGTGGGCCGGCGGCGGGTGGGCCGGCGGCGGGTGGGCCGGCGGCGGGTGGGCCGGCGGCGGGTGGGCCGGCGGCGGGTGGGCCGGCGGCGGGTGGGCCGGCGGCGGGTGGGCCGGCGGCGGGTGCGCCGGCGGTGGGTGCGCCGGCGGCGGGTGCGCCGGCGGCGGGTGCGCTGGCGACGGGTGCGCAGGCGGCGGGTGCGCTGGCGGCGGGTGCGCCGGCGGGTGGGCCGGCGGTGGGTGGGCCGGCGGCGGGTGGGCCGGCGGCGGGTGGGCCGGCGGCGGGTGGGCCGGCGGCGGGTGGGCCGGCGGCGGGTGGGCCGGCGGCGGGTGCGCCGGCGGTGGGTGCGCCGGCGGCGGGTGCGCCGGCGGCGGGTGCGCCGGCGGCGGGTGCGCTGGCGGCGGGTGCGCAGGCGGCGGGTGCGCCGGCGGGTGGGCCGGCGGCGGGTGCGCTGGCGACGGGTGGGCAGGCGGCGGGTGGGCCGGCGGCGGATGCGCCGGCGGCGGGTGGGCCGGCGGCGGATGCGCCGGCGGCGGGTGGCCGGCGGCGGTGGCCGGCGGCGGGTGGGCCGGCGGCGGGTGGGCCGGCGGCGGGTGGGCCGGCGGCGGGTGGGCCGGCGGCGGGT